>JAWWEQ010021190.1:0-29443 GCA_035583055.1 Torymus tubicola
TTAATGAAAATCGGTCAAAAATGCAAAAAATCATGAAAATTCAGTTTTTGACCTCTTATATCTCCAAAACTATTGGTGAAAAAAATCTAAAAAAAATCAGGGATATCCAGAATGAGTAGCAAAACATGTTCTCAGAGTTTCAAGAAAATCTATTTTTTGACCCGTCGATTTGTCAGAGAATTGCTCATATGTATTTTATAAAAACATTTTATTTTATTTTATTTCACTACAACCTATGATGTCTGTACAGAAGACTTTATTTTAGTTATTATTTATCCATAATATATCTATTTATAATATCTTTATTGCCGACATTGATATTGCCCGCGCGTAGCGCGCTTAAGTAAATCTAGTGTCGTAAAAGTCACTTCTGTATTTTACGTGCCTGTTCTATTCTATTATTACTGATACTTTGACTTTTGCGATTTAGAACCGGAATTTCTCCTTGTTTAGGTTCTAGTTTTCATTCGCTAGCGTCAAGCAGTTTGTCTAAATGGAAATTGTATATACAATACTGCATTGAATATGAAATCGTGAATTTGTTGACAGCTTCTTATTTCTAATAAAATTCAATTTTAGTATATATTTTATCTTTTACAAGTATTGCTGTATTAAAATTTGGTATTAACTTGAAGTTAATATCATTTAAATCAAACTTTCATCAAATTAAACATTTAAATTTTCACTTTAACTATTTTATTTTTACATGCAGAGAATTTATAATATACTATACTTTTATAATAAATACTGTTTTATTTTTCTTAGTGTTTTTTCTTTTGTTAAAGGAATTTTGTAGAATTCGATTGTTTGTGATTGTTTAGCAGCATGTTTTTAAATTCACACGAATGAGAAAAGTAAGTTCACAAAAATACTATGTGTAAGTATAAAAAGATTTAACGCTGTTCAAAATAATATACGGCGTGCGAAGGGTATAACATAGACTTTTTCAGGTCGATTGTGAACTGAAAATACGCGAGGTCAAAAAAGCCCAGAATATATAGCCCTCGGTACATTATGTGACACAGGACTGAATTTTTGTTTTATTTTCGTTAAGGAAGCGAAACTGAAAATGATCATTTTTCAATCCAACCTCGGACCTATTGGAGTAGAATACAAATTTATTGACTATTTCTTAATATTGTAATTATATCAACCCAGTAAGAATTTACGCTTAAGAAGTCTTTTTATTAAGTTAAAAAAAATATCAAAAACATGTCTTTTCCAAATTATTAAACCAATGAAAGAACATATTGATTTCAATAACGTTGAATTTATAAAATGCAGAGAATATGTATATTTGTAATATTTTATCACTATAAGGCACAAAATCATTCGAAAATAAAAACAGTACGTGTTAAAAACCGCATCGTTATCATTAGAATATAGGGCTTCGATTGACATTCAATTCTTGTTAGGCTTTTTTAATTATTAAACATTTCGATATCTTTCAAGGACTGAACAAGATTCTAAGAAATTTTTTTAGTTTTTTGACTGCAAAATGCTGGTTTATATACATATATAAATGTGCGTAAACTGACTATCAAATAAAACTTGTCTGTTCTCATTTTTTCAAATATTTCTGAAGTTTTTGGTCTTCAATATCCTAGTCTGTGAAACGCCACAAAATACGATTTTAAGATTTACATTGGAAACTATATATTTTGAAGATGTAATTCTCCAATAGATTGATAGAAATTAGTTTCATATGGGCTATATCAGTTGTTGGGCAGGAAGATAGAGCCCGGTGCTGCCAAACTCAATACAATACAGATCGTTATTGCTTTAGTAGTTTAGATTCAATTGTTACTAAGATTATTTTGTTTTATAAACGTACAACAGTCAATAAACATATTTAATTGTTATAAAATCTTCAACTTTAAAAGTACTATGGGTGATTAAATATTTTTATTTCATTAAGAATATGATTTCGGTACAAAAAAAATATTGTGTAATTCTTTTTTGCAAAGCATCATTCTTTTATATAATTAAGATTTACAGTTTGAATCACATTTCAAATTAAGAAATTTGCATTTTTTTACGAATTAAAATATTTTATATTTCTGCTTTGAAATCAACTTATTTGCAAAAAAAGTCCATAACGTCTTTGTTTAATTTAGAAAATGTAAACTGTAATAAAATCTATTTCGTTATTTACGGTATATAACAATACTACATTGATGGAAAAAAATTGCTCAGCTCACTAAGGGATAGCGGTTTTGAAACCGTTAATTGAAATTTCTTTTTATTCTAAATTTGTATAGAAGTAGTGTAACTCAATTTTGGACAGACGTTCATTTTCAAGCAACGTTTTTATAACTATCTATTAGCCTCATAATTTTTTTCAATTTCATACTTTTTTATTTTCTAAATGATACCTAGTATTGATTTCATACGATGAATTTATAAAAATAATTAAATTTACAGTTTTTGGGCAATCTGTAATTTTGATTAATGATTTTATTGAATTTCTTGCATAGAATATGAGAGTATTACTTATTTTTTAATAATAGTTTTGCATTTATAAATTGATAAATTCGTATTTAGATTAATGTTTGTGTTTATACAAAAATCAATTATAACAGTTCTAACGCGATAAGAAGGTCGTAATGTGAAAGTTTGGTTTGCAACTCTTTTCTTTGTAACGCCGTTACAAGAGGACTCAGCCCCTCCATCTATCCTATCAGCACGGATAATAGAGAGACGGGCAGGCTGCTATCAAAGTGAAATTTTGGCGCTGCTCGCAAGAGCTTCGCAAGGACGGACGGGAAAGGACCGTGATTTATTGACGCCGCTGCCATTTCCCTTCGCTCGGTTTCCGTGATTTCGTTTTTCGTGCGCCACGCGCATTATCGCGCCCTGCAGTAGCAGCGATAGTTTCACCTTATACCGTCTATGAGCGGAAATAGGTAGGCTTGATTGCGTTGGACGGCCGTGCTCGCACGACAAGCCATAAATTTGCCACTGGCGAGGCGAACGGACGCGCACGAGTGCGCACGTATATATATATGACTAATCTATAACCAGGTAAGCGTGCGATTAAGTCGTCACCGCCTGATAGAAATTACTGTGAGCGCGCGAGGAATGCCTCATTCGCGTGCCCGGGGTGCACAAACATGAGGAATCATCAAGTTCTCCTGACCTGCCTGGTCCTGGTTACGACGAGCGTCGCTTGCGCCAGCGGTGAGTTGTGTCTTTCTCTCGCTTATTCTCTCCTTCCCTCCCCTCTTCCCCTCTCCGCCTCTTGACTCGCTTGGAGTATGCGTATAAAATATTATATTTGTGCGAAGCGGGAGAAGCAACGGGCTTTTGTAATGGAAATAAGGGCTGCGAGTAAGCGAGGAGAGAGTCTTTCGAAATGCTGGATTATTAAAGTTACGCGAAATATTATTAAACTATTTGCCGCTCCTCTTGAAACTGGCACTTGTTTTATTTTCACCCAAATGAATAGTTTGCAGAAAAATGTGAATTGTTAATTAATAGACAATATAGTTCGTTAACTAGTATAAAAAATAGCCAGAAGTTAATTTAACACTTGAAACAATAGATTTGAAAATTATTTTCAAATGAGGAAATATTATATTATGAATGAAATATAAAAGTCAATGCATTACTTTCTAATTATTTAATAACGTCCAAACGCGCTCGTTGTGTAATATTTCATTTTTGAGATTATAAATGCAATTTTTCATCATGATTTATTAATTTTTAAACTGAAAAAATCTATAGTTTACCATTTAGACAACAAATTAAATTGTATTCTATTTTATTTCTCGTACGCATACATTAAATATAGTTTATTTATTATTTTATTTTATTTTTTATTTATTATTTTACTAGTATAAAAATTAGTCCATTAGATATTTATGAATGATATTTTTATTTCATAAATCAATAAATTAAAAGTATTTTCTTTAAAACCAACCAAAAGTAAATAACTTTAATACTACAATAGATTTACTCTATACCTAAAATTTCATTACATATCTTTATTAATTATGGGAATAGATGCGATTTTCTTTTTTTTCAGAAAAATAACCTATTAACTTTTGGTTTGATATCGTGCTAACATTAAGCGAGCGTGTTTACGTTCGCGTTACTCGGCGAACAAAATTAAAGCAGTTGTAACACGCGAAAGCTAAGTTTTATGAATCCTGCAAATCAAGCTGTCGCTTTAATTAAGTAATATTCAATGAACTAAAAATAATAATATTTGTTGCTTATCTTTAGAGGAAGTTTTGTAATAGAGGAAATAACGTAAGAAACATGAAAATGTTTTCTGCCTGCTTTACAATTGCAACACCGAATTATTAGAAAATGTTTGTTTGGACACGCTTGCGCTTGTGTATCTGCGTTGAAAATACATAAAAACAATTTTGATTATGTATATAACTAGAGAATATTATCTAATAAATCAATAATTTAATAACATCCTATTAATCAACTAGCACTTTGATTTTTCAAACTTATGCAATTTATTTTTTGCGTTAATTTTTATGCCAATATTTAACATTTTAATATATGTCTAGAGAATCAATTTTACTTATATTTGTTTATATTTGGCCGTTTTATGTGCGTTAATAAAAAAAAACAATTTTCAAGTGTTTGAGAGTAGAGACTAAAAAAGTTATAATGATTAACGATATAATATACGTGCAATTTTCACGAAAGTGGTCACAAAACTCAAAATTATGATTTCAAAATTTTATTTGAGCACATTTATCACACTTGGTTTTTCTTGTTTATTATACTTAGTATTTAAAATGAAAATCTGCAGTTGAACAGGGTCCTGCAAAAGACTTATTTTTTAGAGCAACTTATAATTTGAACAGTTATTTACATACATCCTCAGTGATTTTTAGCACTACTAACGTATTGGAAGTGAAATCCTTTCGTGAAATACTTCTAACGCATCATTTTTTTGTTTGTTATAGTATATTAAATGAAAATCTACCGTCGAATAGCGTTCATAAAGTGATTTAGTTTATTTTGGAGCATCTTATAGTTTGAACTATCATAGCAAAACGCTAAAAATGATGGAAATGCAACTATAAGTTGCTCAAAAAAAAAAAAGAAAATCTTCGTTTTATATATAATAAACTAGAAAAACCATGCGCCGAAGGTGTGCCAGAAAAAAAATTTCGAAATCGTGATTTCGAGTTTTGTCGTCGTGAAAATTGCACATACATAACTTCAAAAATATTTTTTTAAATTTTAAAAGTTTATTTTTATGTAGTTAAATTTTATCTATTCATTGCAGCAGATGAATCTCCTCGTATAGAAGATGACTTATCGACTATTTTCTTCAGATTATATACTGGGTAAGATAATAATATATGCCCATTACATGATATTACTCAATAGAATTACGATTAGAATTAAAATTTATATGTTTATGGATACTAAGTCGAAATCAGTAGACAAAAAACATAATAAAAGGACAAATTTGAAAATGGCTTAGATAGTCCTAGAGGTCTTCAGTGGTTGTTAATGGTATTAGTTATAAAACGATAAAAACAGAAAAAATCAGGTATATAATAAAAGGAAAGAAAAACTTGCAAACAATAATAAATTAAATAAAAACAATTACAAGTATTAAACAATGAACTAGTGTAATGTATTACCGGTAAAATTAGTCATATATCATAAATGTGATGAAATAAGCACAATTACAAATAGTCAAATTGACAGGATCAAATATAACGCTCATTACTACAACGTGTAAACTAGAATATGACACCGGCGCGTTTATTTGACGCATGGACGTGGAAAGCGTATGATAAACGGAAATCAATAACAGTTCTACAATAGTGAAAAATGGTTTTATTATTAAGATTAAATTTAAGCATATTCAATATATAAACTAATTTGATGCCACATATTATTGAACCTCTAAGCAAGCGTTGTAGGGCATGCGAACATCTTAACACCGATAGCGACATGCAAAGCAGCATTTTTACCTCGATTTAGTTTCAGGAACAATTTGGGTAAGTATTGCAGAATTATTCCAACTACAAGAAGCTAAGATGTTCAACTACCAACATTCTAATGACCTTCTGAAGGGAGAAAGAAAGATAACTTAAGCAGAATTGCCCATAAACAATATGAGTAATTGAATAAATTAAAAAAGGCAAGTTAAGGCCTCTATGTAGTTAACAATTTAGCTTAAAAGAATAACCCTTTAAATTAGATAACTACGAATGTCGATAGTTCAAAGGGGTCGGTATTCAGGTTTCTTATTGTACTTTTTATATGTAATTGCTTACTTAAAAATACAACAACACTTTTTAAAGATAATAATACAGTTTATGTACTCTTTGACCTACAAACCGATATACACATGTGATTTGAACTGTTAGGTAAGGAGGAATTGTACAACTATCAGTATAGTGGTTTGAAACGTATTAGATTGCGTGTCAGAGTTCCGTCTTTGATAGAATCCAGGCAAGACAAACTATTTTTCGTATCAAAGCACACCGTAACATCAAAAGTATGAGATTTCCTAACAGTAGGATTAGAAGAGAGTCCTTATTCTATCGTTGAGATGACGATAAGCTTTTGAGTGGTAGAACATTCTGTCTTGAAAACCTTTTTTAAACACTTAAATATTAAATGAACCATAATAAAATATTATCAAGTTGTCAGTGTAAAAATGGTGTTTACTTACAGTACATCGCGTGTTATGTTGCTTTTTGAAACCTGATTTAGATTGGTGAAGCAATTATTTTTGTGATATGTATAAGGACAAAATCTGCTACAAACTACTATCAAGTCATAATAGCTTCAAAAATTTTCAATGTAACGCAAAGGCTGCAATCAATTCTGTAGATGTCTTCTAAAGAGACGTAACACGTTTGGGAGAAGTGTATTTTTAATAATTAAATGGGATTCAATCTAACCCCCTAGTATTTAATCTTTTCAAATCGACTATATGACTTTCGTGATAATCTCCGTTGGAGTGTGTAATAAATTGTAACGCAAACGTTAAAAAGGGCATGTAGGAAACCATATACCTAGTGGTACGAATAAAATCGAAAAGTCACGTGTACAAAAGGTAAACATTTATTGCAATATTAAAATTCTGTGTAATCTTAAATATAAATAAATATTTTTCGTTCTACAAAATATAAAATGAAAGATGTTTTTTCGCAGAATCTGATGGTATATTGAGAATTATGGGTCAACGATGGAACAAAAAAGATATCGTTGATTAATTATGGATAGGCACTTCTGCGCATGTGCAGTAGACAACTGATTCAAAATAATATTATATTTACAGTAAGACTATGGACCAATATGTAGATGCACCACTTTTAGAAGTTCGAAATCTGGTTGTACGAATGGAACTTGAAAAGCCGACCGTAATTTATATACATGGTTATACAGGCAGCGCTAACAGTAGAGACAATAAGGCTGTTGTACCAGGTAAGAGATACAGATCGTTTAGCTTTTACACTTATGAATCCAAATATCTTTTGTTTTTAAAATTTTTGTTCCTCATTTGAATAATACACAGAGAAACAATGTTTAATTCTACTTTTCAAACAGTTGATTTTACTTGGAAATGACAGATTTACTTTACTCATAACGTTATCAGCTGAATTAACATATAGAATCTTCATTTGCAGAATGTGGAATTAACATTCTAATTTTTAATATAAAATCATTGTTACTACACATAAAGTTAAATTTACGTTTTTGTACTAATTGAACTTTTTCTTAAATCAGTAGGTCAAAAAGTTAAATCAACATTATTTTTTTCGTGTTTGCACTATATTACAGTTAATTAAAAATATCGATTCACTTAATTAAATTCAATGACAAAGGGTGTCACTTAGTTCATAAATAATATTATTGAAAATTTCTTTTCAGAAGTTTTTGTTAGAAAGCTTTGCTTTGACATTAATTTTAGAAATTTTAATTTAATTTTAGAAATATATTTCACAAGTTCGAAAATGATAACTTTGGAAGATTATACCGATGAAAATATAGCAATAGGCTCAAGGGATTTTACAAGATAGTTATATTGGGCATAAATCTTGTAAGCTGTTCCGATACATTTACGTGACAAGATTAAAATAAGAGTAATTCATGGGTTTCATACTTGCGCGGAAAATTTAAGTTTTATTTGAGTCAACAACATTTTATAAAAATAATTATGCAATAATTATAATCACAACTAAAATATTTTATAATTGTATATAAACTAACAAATAACATTGTTAAACAAAATAAGGTCTAGACCGCTTTTCGTCTAACTTAATATTTCTATTTCTAAATACATCCAGCCATTAGTTAGAATTATACATTATTATTACGGTATGAGCTATCATGGTTATTTTTATTATTATATACGATAATTATTACTTGATCTGTAGAAAGGTAAAAAATATTAGCACCATGAAGTAATCAACAAATGTTCCTAAGAGCCACCATAAACCATTCGTAAAACCAGTTGTAGAGGTCGAAAATGTTTATTTTATTGTCTTTGTATGCAGAGGTTTTAGTGGCCCTAAACGTTACGTTTATACACAAGTAAATATAAAATGGATATATATATTTTCTTTTTATATGAGTTCACGTGAATAAAAAATAAGGAGTTTTACTAATAAATTTTATCAAAACATTTTAAAATACACTTGAAAAATTAAACAATTTTCATAGGTTTAACTTTATAATTTGAATTTAAATCAAGCTTTGTCAAATAAAACAGATCAGATCTTAATATATATAAAAACATGTGATCATTAGAAAAGCTAAACAAAGCTTTTGAAAAAGTAAAACGACTGTTAAACGATTCAAAAAATAAATAAGTTATGGGAAATTTTATGAGCTCTAGAAACATTTGTAGAGTGAGCTTTCAAGCTTGAACAAGAAAAACAAAGAAAAAATGGGGTTTCAATTAAAAATCGTTATTCAGTTTTACGTACAATGTAATTCGGTTCCAATTGACAAAACAAAAGCTTGCGAGTAAGCTCGACAAAGGATTCATAAAAAATGAACGCTATGTATTAAAGGCTACATGTTAGAATTTTTGTAGAAGCAACAGTGAAAATGCCACATTTGGCAATAAAAATAGTGTGATAATGATAAAAATATATTCAATTTTTATTTAAAAAATTAGAAAAATTACAGATATATTGAAAATTACATAAAATCCTACTGAAATGTTTTTGAACGTTTTATTTTTGGTAGAGAACTTAATATTTCAAATAATATTTAAGGTTTTTTATAACAATTTGTTGTTTGTTGTTTATAGTGAAAAAAATGTTTTGACTATTTTTTTTACATTTTAATAATTCAAATCTACCTTTAATAGATGGTTTTATTTTATAAGTAAAAAAGATACAGTAGTTTTATTGTCGTGCGCTGTATATACCTATACGTAAAACATGAGTGGATAAATGCCAAGCCTAGTGTGACGTAGCATACGCAGGCCCGTCTATCTGCTTCATCGTGTAGACGCACAGATGAAAGTGTACGTGCGCATATAAATATACGTATGCTGTCTACGACATCGGGAAGTATTTCATCTCAATTTTCTTTTCACAAACATTTTTACATTTTCCACTAAAAATTTATATTTCCATTTTTCGTTGCAATTTAGTTACTATAATAAAATCTCAATAAAATTGACAGAAACTAAATATTTTTTATGAAAATATAATTTTGACTATTATTAACACTTTCAGAATTGTATCTTTGATGACTTGAGTCGAACCACTTAAATGCTATGAAAAACTGAATAACTGTAAGAATGATACCGGTGATATTTTCATTTTGCGTATCTAGTGAGGGGAGCGAGGGATAATGTTTCTCACTAAATTTAACTTAAGAAGATTAACTAAAAAAAAAAAAAAACAAATGAACTTCATGATTAAAATAAATTGTTTACTTCTAAAATGATGTATTGTTCTTTTGTTTTGGACTACTGTAAATCAAAATACAATAAAATAAGTATATAGAAGCGACAAAATGAATTTGTCTAATGCTCCTTTTATCATTGAGCGATAAAACGACGTGGAGTCTCATGTTATCATGTTTATGCAGCTTATTTGGAGCGCGGCGACCACAATGTAATATCGGTAGATTGGCGGAAGATAGCCGGGCAAAGCTATACGAACGTGGTGAGCTCCGCTAAATCAGTGGGCGATGCGCTAGCCATGGCCATCGACGAACTTGTTGACCAGGGTGTACCTTCGGACAGTATCCATGTTGTGGGTCACTCGATGGGAGCACAAGTTGCTGGCTTCCTCAGCCGGCAAACGAGCTTCGAGCTGCGCAGAATTACCGGTGAGTATTATGAGCACATCTAATCATTAGAACGAAATTATTCGCTTGCGCAGGAATTTGTTTTTCTTCTGTCCCCTCGCTGGATCGAATCGAATTACGAAAGAGGCCACGTTCAACGTTTAATATTACTCAGGGGTGGACTGAGAGAAGAGAGAGAGAGAGAGAATGCGAAAAAGAAAGAGTCACCCTTCTGTTACGTTATTGTTATGGTGCGTCGGTGGAGCACGGGGCCGTGAGAGACATCCATTTGGGTGATCTGATTTTATTCTTTCCAACTGGTAATTTTATCGTTGACAAAGCAAACAGTGTGTTTAGTACGGGGGAAATGTGAGCTCGTAGCCATTGCAACTTGATGAAAATGTATTTATCAAGGAAGCTTCTAACATGGTGCATATTTTAGTCAGACATTTCAAGGAAGTAGAATTATTAATGCTTGTACCAGCTCATTGTAGTATTCCTCTCATTTCCTTGTTTAATATTTGAAAATATTCTATGTAAAGAATACGTTTTAGAATGAACGATTCTTTAATTATCTATCAAAAAGAGTGCACACCCTTTAGGAAACGGATTTTATACTGAGAAAATTAATTTATACTTGTGCTGAATGAGATAATTAATTGTTAAGTTAAAAAGGGGAATTTGGATTCGGAGAATAGAATATTCATTTTCCAATAGTTAATAATTTAATGGATAAGTGACTCTTATTATAAAAATAACTATTTTAATTAAATTATAACTAATATTACAATGGAAATTGCAATTAGATAGAAAATTCTCGGGCAAGAAGTAAAATTAACCTGAACATGACATTTCATTGCTATATTGTTAACTTCAACGCAAATATTTGATCTATTGCACGGTTTTCATAGCAACCTTTTGACATGTTAACTACGTCAGATATTAATTAACTAATAATAAATATTTACTTTATAGATTAGTTAAATATACAGGAGATATTACATTTTAAATATTGTTTTACTAAAAAAATATTAATTTTTTGTTAATGAAATACGGAGTTATTAAATGGAGTAAGTAAAACTGGTACAAAAGCGACTTTTAAAGCCGCGTTAAAGTTCAATTCCCGGAGGGTACGAGTGCTATCCTTGAAAGTGTTTTCGATTAGCACTTATTAGAAGAAAATTGTATTCCAAGAAAATTGTAAAATATTCATATCAATTATTATTTGAAATGTAAGTGAATCTTTGTAAATTTAGTTTTATTGTTGGCCATATCTTTTAGTTATATTGCGATTTTTTATAAATCGTAATGGAAAAACCAAATTATTGAGTGTAAAAATATTTCATAACGGTGTACTCTTATACGTGTCGATGTTTGTCTGCCCGAAGTTAAAACTCTTATTCTCAACAAACAATATATGTTGAATGATTCGACACAAATCTTGAAAAATTCATTATTGCAAAGAGGATTTTCATACATGATGTAGAAGAAAAAGTATTCAAAATAGAAAATATCACGAGGTTCAATAACGAATTTGCATATAGAAACATTCAGGAGCGAAGGAAAACAAATAAAATATAGATTAAAAGAGAGATGCGCTCTTGTGCGCGTCTTGCGTAACGAACTCAACAGCCGCGCTTATTTCACGTCACGCTTCCGCTTTTTTTTTCAATTTCATTTCTAAATGTGTGCGCATTCGTGTGCGTGCTTGCAGGTCTAGATCCAGCGGGTCCGTTCTTCAATTTCCTCGAGCCTCATCTCGCGGCGGGCGATGCTCGCTTTGTTGATACGATTCACACGGACGCCGGCCTTTATGGAATAAGCCGCGCCTCCGGCGTGGCAAGTTTTTATCCAAACGGAGGTTCCCGCGTTCAGCCTGGATGTCCGACCGACTACGAAGTTTCCAGCCCAGAAGGCAAGTTTCACTTTTCTTTTTTTCTTCTACACGATGTACATGTGTGACTACAGCAGTTTATAGCGTACAACGCTTTTTTCTTTTTATTGTTTGAACGGCACTTCATTTTTGCTATTTCCATTGGTATAATATGCATAGTAATTATTTGCTTATAAACAAAACGCATGTAAGTATTGGCAACATAGTCCGTATCATTCGTTCAAAAGGGTATATTAGTTCTTTGAAAAGAGTATACTAGTTATCGATGAGACACCGTGGCTTGTTCGCTCATGCTTATTTTGGTGCCTCGGGGTCTTTTCTTATACACTTTAATTAATTCCGACGTACGATTTAAAGGGGGATGCTCACGTATGTCTTAAGTAAATATCAATAAGAAATCATTAAAGAATATATAAAACTAATAAAAACATACAGTATTTATACGAACTGAAGCATCTATATATAAATTTACCTGGGTGTGAATGGGAAAATATTGAAAAAGTTATTTTTTAGCATTTTTTATTTCTGAATTCTGAACAGTTTTTTCTCTTTCCGATATTATATATATATATATATTTTTTTTAATTTGATATTTTTACAAGCTCTATATGACAACATTGATTTTGTATTTTGACAATTTCTACATATAACAACATTGATTTTGTTTGTTTGCGTTCCATTATTTACTATTATCCTTTAGAGTGAATCTAGGTTTGATAAAAAAATTTTATATCGTTTACTTGAAATTTTTACGATATTAAATTTGTTATTGTATAAATATTTATTTTGAAAATAGTGAGTAAAATATTTATTTTCAATAAAAAATACAAAGTTGAAAATTTAAATGATTTGCTATCATCTTATTGATTAATATGTTAATTTCACTTTGCAATACTAATACAGATTTCATCTGCCATCGAAATGAAGATTTCGTAAACAAACTACCTTGCACTTTTCTTGACCAGATATTTAAAAAGTTTAAATTGCCGCTTTAGAGTACAAGAGCATTAGCTTGGAAGTCAATTGAAAAATGTGCTAACTTGAAAGTCAGTTATAATAGGTGTTAACTCCGAGATCGATGAAAGACAATGAGAAAAGCCATTAAGTGCATGACTCGAATACCAACCAAGATTTCTGTAGTACTACTTAGAGCAAAGACAAATTAGTTATAACTTGACGCTAAATTATAGGTACATCTACTGAAAAAATAAAGGCGAAATTATAATAATCACGAAGTAATATATAAAATTATACTAATTTTAAATATAACTTGAAAATTTTTGAATTTTATTCCTGTTTTACAATAAATATGTCTAAAAAGAGAATTGACACTGATATGTAGTGAATAAATAGAGGAATGCTGGGGAATCTACGAAACCACTACTATAGTATAAAGCTTGTCAAAATACTAGATTTGAAAAAAAAAAATAATCTAAAAAAATAAAAGTTAAAATAAATAAGGGTGAACATCGCTGAAAATAAGTAGAAAAAAATCAATATATCGTATGTAATTTAGCAGTAAAAAATGTAAAAAAATAATTTTTTAAATGTTTTCCTATTTATTGCAGCAGATTCTTGAGATTGCATTGATACTGTAGGTAAATATTAGTTTTACACATTGGTTTATTTAGAATTCGATAATTAGCTCACAAATCCTTAAATATTTTGCTATCAGTTAAGTTGGAACTGTTACATTCACAAATTTTTCTAAAGTAAAGCTGAACAGACATTTGATTCAAGTTTTGATGAAAAAAACAAAAGCAGGAACATATTTTTCTGTATAGTTTAGATTTATCGCACAAGAAGTATACAATTTTAATTGTGAATACTGCGGCATAACGTAAACAAATAAACAAGTTCGTCGGTTGTGCGAGGGTAGGCGCATGGATATCGGGACAGGGATGTCCGAAGAGAGAGGACACCGCACGCTCTGCGCGATCAGATCTATCCAATTTACGACTCAAGCCAAAATAGGTGCACCTTTTATTTATTGTTCGTTCACGGTATTACAAATATTCTAAAGATAAGCTTGTATCAAATATGAATACTACCTAAATTAGTATGACAAAATTACGATTTCCTAAATAAATATCTACATCCCCTTTTTCAAAAGCTTCTGAAAATTTTACTGATTGCAAGAGGGCCAGGCCTCTGGATCATAGATTTGGTACCAGCTATCGGCTGTTTTTTTATGTAGAAATATAAAAAAAAGACATAATATACATTTAATGCTAAAAAGCTCATGTTTTGGAAATTTCCAACTTGATTAAAAAAAAATTTTTCAAATCTCTTTCTGAAAAAGTAATCAGTTAATCTTGATAAATCATAAATGTTATTTCGATATCAGAAAATAAAACTAGAATTTTATTTGCTTTTTTCAGAATTAAAAAAAAGGTGATTCCTTTTCAATTTATAAAAATTTGAAGTTGCACAACGAAAATGTACATAAATAATGTAAAGGGTAAACGACAAATTTTGGAGATTTAATAGTTCCTTTTTATGCTCAACATTGAGTTTTTATAATTTTCAAAGAAATCAATATTTAAAAAAAAAAAATGATATTAAAATCTTTTCAAGATTAAATTGTTATTGTTTAGAAAGAAATTTTTTTTTTTACTTTCAGTAGAGCAAGCTAAAACTATTGAAAATTTAAGTTTTTTTTTATTTCGTGAGAGTCCAGTATTACAGCTTTTTTCATGTTGCTACATTCAAAAACATATTTCAAAGTTTAAGCCGAATCCGTTATCCGGAAGCCCGACCCTTTCCTCGTGAGTTAGTTTTGTAACTACATTCAACAATATACCAATTTTTTTAGAATTAACTGTCATGCGTTAATTCTTTCTCCGATAAAGCTTTCTTAAACTAGGACAACAAAAAATAATTTTTTATCAAAATATTTTTCAATAACCAATATAAAATAAATCATGTAATTATGAAATTTCACACATGTATAGCTCATATATCATTTATGGATTATTTTATGAATTTCAGGATTTCAAGAAAATATATACATCCATTTTTGAGAAATGGCGATTTGAATTATTAATGACAAATAAATTAAAATTAAAAAAAGAAAAAAAAATACAGGCTGTCAAAAGCTCCTTTAGATGAATTTCATGAAATTCAAAAATATTAGCTCTATTGTATCAAACTAGCTCCCCCTCTCCTCATGCACATCGATTCACTCACTACCACGACCCTTCACTTCTTACGTAAAAGCTTCTTATTTACATATAAGACACAATCGCTACTAACTGAAAAGAACCTTATATTTTCTCAAGAGCTGAAAACTGTACAACTCAAATATTAATATAATAATGTATAACAAGATTTATATTTTGATAAACGCTGCAGCTTACTTTATGTAATGCATTTATGAAAGTTTATTCTTACGCAATAGCTAAACTTGATTACTTTGACGCATTTAGAGCTTCTTAATCGTCCCTTTAGGTCTTACTTGCAAGAAATTCGAACCCCGTATAAACATTTAATAAGAAAGGGATTTAATTTTATAAGAATCATTTTTATGATTTTTATATTCAACATTTTTATGCAAAATTAAATTTCATAAACGAAAAAACACTATTTCTGTGCACTTAGGCGTTTCAATTGCTATATTAGGTTCAATTTATGAGAAATTAATCTTACAAAAACATGTTTGACAGAAAAGAAACTGTATCTCAAGTACACAAAAAAGTATGTTACTGATTTGGCATTTTTGACACAAAAATTGCTTTAAAACTGAATCTCATTTTTACTACTATCGTACTCAGGCATCCATCTAACACAACACCCACACTCATCTAAACACACACACACGCACGTACGCATGCACGCACATACACACACAAATGCAAAAGAACATTTTCTGTCCTGAAAATTTTTTGCCTTTTAGGAATCAATAATATTTATAATCCATTTTTAGCTGCAAGAAAAAAATCAATAATATAACTTCTTTGTACCATGCAGATGATAAAAAAAACGATAAAAAAGCTTTATGAATATTTTCGCACACGCTTTATAGAAGTTAGCGTTTGCAATTTAACCATTAAATGTAAAGAACATTGTTTCGGGATATGCGTCTATCTTAGATTAATTCCAATTTATAAAAGATAACTGTTAATTTTTCAGAGTATTGCAGTCATCATCGTTCTTGGGTTTTCTATGCAGAATCTGTGAAAAACGAAAGTGCTTTTATTGGCACCAGTTGCTCCTCTTATTCGAATTTTTCTAATGGAAAGTGTAATTCTAATACAAAAGTTATTATGGGATTCGCCATACCAACTAATGCGTGAGTTATATACTTTTCTTTAAAATTGTGATCTCTACATAAGTTGTACATAAATAATATCTTAATATAAGTTACTTTATAAAATTCTAAAGAAGTTGATACATTATTATAAGGAATAATTAATATAGAAATATAAGTAGAATCATTTTTCAATATATTTCATCTCTTTAAGGGAAGAAAAAATAAAATTGGAAAATAATTATTGTAGACATTGCAATACAACAATTTCGTTCACACCTAGGCCATTTATTCGAACGTTTCTTCAAAAACGCTATTGAAAAAATGCTCTCTACTCTCTTTGATATATTATATTTACGGCTCGATTGGATCTTTTAAAACTTGTATTTAGCTTACGAAAAACACAATAAATTATATATGTAAAAAAGTAAACTGTAATTTACTAAAATTTTAATGTACTCAACATCATTGAAAGCATTTTGTTGTCTTTGAAATGTGTTCCATAATATGGTCTGTTTTCAAACTAATACTGGATGTTCATTGTTTAAGTTTTAATACAGTTATGTATGTAATAACTATTTATAATATATTTATTTATTTTATAATATAAAGTATTTTTTATTATATATATATATATATATATTTTTTTTTTTTTATTATATATATATTTATTTTATAATATAAAGTATTTTTTTATCAATACCGATACATACTATTCTAATATCTTTAAAAAATGATATTTCAGGAAAGGCTTATTTTATCTGGAAACAAGAAGTCAAGCGCCTTTTGGCATGCAAATGAAAGGTGCATTATCAAAGGTTTCAAAACCTGCCTTGAATAATTTTATACAGCATTGGCAATAAAAAACGAAAATTTATAGCATATGGTACTGACGTGGAATTTTTGCCTCGTAACAGTGAAATGTATGAAATATTGTAATTTGAAATAATTTAGAAAGCTGACTTCTTAATAAAAGTGAAAATTGAAAAAAAGACAGTAAATGATTTGTTTCGTACTTTTTACGTAACAAAATTTCGAGATTAAGTTATCAAAAGCTCAAAGATTTCCTTGATAAATTCTGTAAAGATCTGAAAGAAGTTTTAGTAGTCTATTAAGGAGTCAAAGCGTACATAATTTACTTCGTTCATGAGTTGCTCCACTGTTGTATTTCCTGGAGTCTTATTTGGTCTTATCAGAAAGGCAGGAAGGGTATGGAGGATTTACTAGCATCATTTTATAATTTCAAACTTTTACTCATTTCTTGAACGCCAAAGTATTAAATCAACTTTGAAAAAACAGTTCGCTAAATTTGGACCAAGAATAAAAGGGTAAGGTTTTATTTTTCGGACCAAGTCGCAGAGTAACTTCATTAGCGTAGCTATTAGTGATGGGAACAACTTCGGAAGAAGAGATTATGAAATGCCGCAGGAGAAAATTTGTTTAGTTGACAAACAAAAAAAGATCTCATGCAAAGTTTTATGTATAAGAAAATTGAGAGCCGCTGATGTGGCGGAAATTTTTTTTCTAGATAAGAAAATATTTATTTTATATTCCAATTAGTTATGGAAATTTAATAAAAATTATTATGATTCAATATGATTTAAAAATTGTTAACATGTTTTTTTTTTATATTTATTCAAATTTGCATTTGATTAAAATAACATTTGGACAATAATGTGTAATTTCTTAATTGTGTGCAATAAACACTAACCTTTATTTTCGATTTCGCCATCCGTTGATCCCGGGAATTTTCTGCTTCTCCTGGCGGCCTCTTGAGACAAACCATTAGTGCTATGCTCGTGTACGTAAATACTAGAAACACTATTGGTATCACGTACTGCACGACCAACAGAAAGATAGAGTAGTAATACCTGCGCAATTAATGGAATTGGATTAATCGTTCAATCTGTACATCGCTGCGCGAGTCAACGGATTACCATTCAATTGTATCGCATATAAAATCATGAAAAAATCATATTAAGAATAGATACTTTCTCATCCCTATTCATGCTGTTAGAAAAGTTTATTTAAACTAAAAGCAAATACTATAATAACCTTAAAAAATAACAAAAAAAAGATACTTTGATTTTATTAGGAGAGTATATACCTTTCCAAAAAGAAATTTCGTAGAATTTTTTGAGTCGATTTTTAGTTTTTAGACATAATTTTTTCCTCTTGAAATATCGACAATTTAATCTCAAATATGCTTTATTTCGTTAAAAAATAATTTCCCTTCTATTTACTGTCACATTGCACGTATTTATGATACGATAGCCAAAAATATGATTATAAAAGAAAATATCTTAAGCAGAAGCTTTGCTTTGTTGACAAATATTCACTTTTTGAAAAATTGTAAATAATCAGATAGTATGTATTGGAATGTTTTCAACGACTGTGCAGGCCGGGAAAGGAACGAGAAATCAGAACAATGGTGTAACTAGAAATTATTTATTTATCCTCACATTGAAACAATAAGCCATATAGGCAGATACATAAGGCGCACGAATTCACAACAAATTTGGCGGCGACTTGGCTGGTCGTCGACCGCAGGCAGACTGAACCGCTCGCACGCCGCCTTCCCGCACTCTAGGCGCCTCGCCACGTGGTCCGCAAAAACAGACCCCGCGCCATCTGGCCGTTTCGCCTCGGAATCTTGCCGCGAGAAAATCAACAAGCGCAGGAGACCGCCGTGCCACTGAAAACAAAAGCTGCCGCTCTCGGCGAAGACATCCCGCCCGCCTAGTTCAAAGAACTAACAAAGGTGGGACAAAAACGACTGAAATAAAAAAAGTGTTAAGGAAAAGCTGAAAGTAAGAAACAATAAAGGGTTGGTAGAAGCCGTCCGCCATGGTCTCAGGCCGAGGGAAGGATGGACAGTTTGGTGATGGGTTTGAGGTATTCTTCAGATGCAGTTCGAACAGTCGCAGCTCTCACAAGACCATCCGCTCCTGGGTGAACGGAGACCACTCTTGTCAGAGGCCAGCGATTCCTGTGAAGAAGGGAGGTGTCGAGAATCAAGACAAGATCATTCTTCTGGAAATTCAGTGCTTGCCGCGTCCACTTGCTCTTTTGTTAGAGCGTGTTTAGGTACTCCGTCGACCATCTAAGCCAAAACTGATGGTACATTGCCTGAACCAATCGGCAGTCACGATTGTGACGAACCCGTCAAGAGATGCCCGGGGGTTGGGTTAGGATCTCGCAATTCTCGGTACTGCCTGGCAGCGAAATGAGTGGACGTGAGTTGAGGCTACCCTCCACTTGGACAATGAATGTGTTGAATTCTTCATAGGTCAGCATTTGTGTTTCAATTACTCGTTTGAGGTGTGACTTTGCACTCTTAACCGCCGCCTCCCACAGTGCCCCGAAGTGCGGTGCTGAAGGAGGTATAAACTTCCACTGAATCCTGGAATTGACGAGAGTGTTGGCAATATCAGGTCATTGAATTAATGCCTCGCGGAACATCGCCCGGAGAGCTGTATCTGCACCACGAAAAGTGGTCGCGTTATCGCTCCACAATTGATGAGGCATGCCCCGTCGCCCTGAGAATCGTCTCACAGCTGCCAGGAAGAATTCCGTGGTCAGGTCACTTACTACCTCCAAGTGGACAGCCTTCGTAGACAGACACACGGAGATGGCGAGGTAGCCCTTCGATGATTTGACGCCTCTGCCCTTAGTTGACTTTATCTGAAATGGGCCGGCGTAGTCTAAGCCAGTTCTAGTAAATGGGGGTGCACAAATCACTCGCTCCGCAGGCAAGTTGCCCATCAGTTGAACCGATGACCGAGCATGGAATCTGGCACATCTAAGATAGCGACGAATGAGCATTTTCGTTCTCTACCGCCCACCAATGATCCAAGCTCCCTTGATGACCTGAGCATAGGTCTGGGCCTGGCCACTGTGCAAGCAAGACCGGTGAGCCCATTCGATCACAGGTGTAGACAAATAGCACTGGCTTGGTAGGATTACAGGGTGACGCTGCGAGTAGGGCAGCCCAAATTCTTGCAACCTACCGCAAACCCTTAGAATGTCACACTCATCGAGAAACGGTGTTAGTTTTCGCAAAGGACTGGTCTTCCCAGTAGTAATCTGAGCCTCTAGAGAGTTGATCTCCTCTAGGAAGTAGGTCCGCTGAACCCAGTAGATGCTTCGAAGTAAGGCTGTTTCAAGCTTGCCAGAGGTCAAGCCTCCGTGTATTGTTAATGATCGATTCGCAATCAAACAGCGTCGGAACCGTAAACAGTGTGCGATCACCCTTTTCAATCTCAACAATGATGAAAACCTCGCTGATGGATCCTCGAGAGGATGTTGCACAACAGATACAAGACATGTTCTTCGGATATCTGGAGAGCTGATTTCTGCGAGATTCTTTAACGTGATCGAGGTTGGTGATCGCGGCCTCTCCCCCAGCGCAGGTGAGTATATCCAGGTTGGTCCATTTCACCATAAGCTGGACTCCTTTAACTCAGCAGGAAGCATGCCTCTTGATGCAATGTCTGCTGGGTTTTGGTCCGAACACAGTTGTGCCTGCGCCATCTCAGAATGACGGATGACAAATCAGTCTGTAAAGACGGCCGGTCCAGTAATAGAAGCTTGTTTCGAGCCTTTCCACCAGGAGGACGGCGGGAGGCTTCGAATACAACTCGCAGCTTCTTTCCACGGTCAGAGGCTTACCTCACTGCGTGGCGTGGGATGTCGACGGTATATCCTTGCGAACAACTTGTGTCCTCAGCCAGGTACTCGATATGCCCGTGACTCTCATACTGTCTCATGAAGGCCTCGTATTGTTCTTTAAACGCATTATCCTTGAACATCCTTCTTCGAACGATGTCCAAGAATTGCAGGGCGATCGACAGTGTGTTTCCCAGTTTTCCAGGTGACAAGGTGGATCGCCGTGGAAGGGGAACGCTGTAACGCCCATTGGGCAGACGGCGATGCTCCAAAGCGAATAAACTTTCGCACATCCCGCCTTCACCGAGGGGATTGGCGTGGAGGGGGTTTCCTCAAGCTCCCAAAACCTTCTAAGCTCTTTCGAGAGGGAGAGAATGTTCCCAACTATCGAGCAATTGAAAACTCCCGAAGAGACCAAGCTTTCTCCGAGACGTGGTCGAACTGAGTCGGTGAGCACCCAGCCTAGAGTAGTTTTCTTGGCTACTGATTCGTTTGACCGACCATGACGAACACCGTTCAATATCAGTTCTCCATAAATGTCCGCTTCCAGGATCATGTCGATTCGCTTCGAATGGTCGAACTCAGAGTCAGTGACTGTCAAACGATCAAGATGCTCTCAATTGTCACGTTGCATGTCGGTAGGTGGAAGGGCGAGATTGATGTTTCGAAGAACTAAAGCTGGTACTTTGAAGGAGAATCTGGTAGTAATTAAGTGAAGTGTGGTACGTTTGGTAGCTAGTCCAGATTTCTGACCTCCAACACCAGTGATGACGGCGTTCGCATCCCACATGGGAATTCCTGCTTTTTGAACCCAGGCTAACTCCGCTATACTGGTCTCGGACGCTGCATCTAGAAGAGCTCGAGCAGTAAGAGTTCGACCAGGAGCAACCTCTATCCGGATGAGAGCCGTGTTGGTCATCTTGCCCAAATCGACAGACGAAGAGTTTGGTGCGTCAGACCGTGCTTTTCTCCTTGTTTGGCCATTGTCAGATCTAGGAGTACTCCTCTTCGCTGTGAGTGACTGATGGAGAATGGAATGATGGTTTTGATGACATTCGCGACAAGACTCATGAGAAGGACATTGCGCCTGCTGATGGCCCGCCCGAAGACAGTTATAATAATAACGAAGCCGTTGGACAGCACTCAGGATATCGGCGGAGGGCCGGGTACAAAGCAGCAGGCCCGAAGCCATCTTATAGTTGGCACCAATCGGTGCCAGACCATCTAAGGCTGCCTTCGCTTTTCCCAGAACCGACACTTTGAGGTAATGGAGTCATTGGACGTCTGACAAAGATGGATGCAGGTGTACCATCGATCGGAAGATGTCAGGAAAAGATTCCCAATCGCAGATAGAACCTGAAAATTGAGGCAACTGAGTTTTTTGCAGTTGGATCGAGACGGGCAAGACTTGACATTGCCCCTGAGTATTCTCAAAGGCAGGAGGTTGAGCCGGCATTCTTTGCTCATCGTAGAGAAAACCCAATGTGCTGGTATACTGTAACTTTACAACTACCAGGAAATCCTCTGTAAAATAATCATCCTGTGTCAGAGCTGCGTCTTCAAACAAGACAGCGTGGGCTTCTTAAAAACGGCGCCAATAGTCACTCAGTAGATCAATGCGACTTCATGTCCTTCCTTCAGGGTATTCGCCTTGAAATTGGTGATGCGTGAGCCAAGGGCGCGCTGCCTTTCGATGCCTTCCATTTCAAGCGAGCCAAACTGACAATTTCTTCCAGAACAGCGTTAGGAGAACTTCCAAACTGGCAAAGCCTGCGGCTTAGCCCAATCGGATATCAGATTCTCTAGGTTTTTCTAAGGCGAGCCTCAGCAACCGACACAAAGCGTGCAGAAGCAGCAGCTTGCTAGTCTCAGATTCTCTGCGATTCACGAGGCGTGCCGCAGCAGCAGCCTTGACTCGCAGAGTTGGTGGGCAATCAATGCAAAGCGTGCCTAAGCAGAGTTCGTGTATAATGCGTGGTACTCACGTGTCGACGGACTTCCTAGAGTACTGTGCTATTGATATACTCCAGACGGTCAACGAACAGGATACTTCCTTGTGGAACTTGATGATCGTAGAACATCACTTCCAACACAGTATACGGGGATCACAATACATATTGATGTACACACGCCCTTCCTTTTGCCTCGTTTTTCGACCCCGACCCGGCTCGAAGGACCAAATGTATTGAGATTTTTTTCAACGAGTGTGGGGGCCGGGAGAGGAACGAGATATCAGAACAAAGGCGTAATCAGAAATTGTTTATTTATCCTCCCGTTAAAACAATAAGCCACATGGGCTAATACATAAGGCGCACGAATTCGCAACAAATTTGGCGCTGACTTGATTGGTCGTCAAGCGCAGGGACCGCTGTGCCACTGAAAACATAAGCTGCTGCTCTCGGCGAAGACATAGTATAAGGTAATAATTAAAAATGTTTTCAATCTCCAACTTTATTTACAATCTGTCTAATTTAGACAATAAGTAAATTTTATTTACATATAATTAAAAATAACTATCAAATTATTTAAATGAAAATAAATTTTTTAACTATTTTCTGACTCCGTATCATAAATACCTGCAGTGTGATAGTTAATAAAAAAGACATTAGTTTTTAATGAAATAAGCTATATTAAAGGTTAGAGTACCTATATCTTAAGAAAGCGAACCTATGAGATAGAATTAGAAAAACTTGTTTTAGTTCTCAATAAGTACCAGAATTCAGTGTTTCAAATTCTGCTAAAATTCGTTTCTTAGAGCCTGTGCCTTCTCTTCTCGTGCACGATTGATTAGAATAAATGGTTTACACAATCCAAACATATTCCAATTTCTGTATTTATTTCCAATTTTTGTACTTATAGAAGAATATGTCTCGAAAAAATTTTTAACTTTTATTTTACTAAAAAATTTTACACTTGAAAATAAAATGATTAAACTTCTAATAGACTCTCCAACTGCTATAACTTCCTAAGTTGTCAATGTTTCGCGGAATTTTATTATTGAAATATGATAATTAAGATTTACTAATTAAAATATTATGTTATTCATTAAAAGATTATAAAAATTTCCTGAAGAAAACTAAAATTCAAGCTTTATTTCCTTTGAAAACAAAATTTTTGAAAAAATAAACTTTTGTTTTGTAAATCATTTAATTACTTAATTTGATTAACTATCTTTAAAAATGCGAGTGAAATCATCAGCAGACTGTATAATGATATTTACTAAAACTTACAATATACGTATTACTTGAAGCATATGTTAAATAATTTTATTATTTGTTAAAATAAAAAAAATTCAAATAAAAAACGTTTACCTATGTTTTGGAGTGGGCCATGTTTCTTGACACACGTATAGATCACAGTATTTGTAAGTTTCAGTCGGTTGTTGGAGTCGAGAGAAATAGGGTATTGGGCATGAAAAACTTAGAGCAAGTGCCCATACAATGGCGATGGACATTTTCGCTTGTTTTTTGCTCATACGTGGCTTTAATGGCCACATAATGGCCGTATATCGGTCTACGCTGATTACGACCAGTGTATAGGCACTGACAAGCACCGACACGGCCTAAAACACATATACATATATGGAATTTTAACTATTATAATTATACTTGTATAATATTATTGCAGAATTTGTAGTTTTTGAACTGTATAATCATTTACAATGTTTATTACAATGTTTTCTTTTTTTGCTTGAATGTTCTTAGAAAATAATATAGAAGTTCAATCAAAATATCTCTTGTAATATAAAGATATTTACAGAATTAAACTGCTATGATATTTCTAAAAATCCGTAATGGTAGATGCTTATTTTTAAATGGAAGTACTTAATAAAATGTAATAAAATGATAAATAGAGAATTATTTGAAGAAGTACCACTTTATACATATATTTATGAGGAATGCTTGGAAGTCACTTCTTGTAAGAATTTTTTAACTACATCTGGTATCATTTTTATGTATATTGCTTTATTAATAAAATGTAGCTATTTAGAAAATTTACTAAAAATTCAAAAATTCTTTTCTTTAAATTGATATTATACAAATTTAAAAAGATTTATTACGCTTTGAAACTATGTAATACCCATATTTTTCATATTCATAAAAATATTTCTAGTCTATTCTATTTCAACAAGACAATTGTCAAAGCTTTGCGAAAAAATTTTAGCATGGTTTTAATTTAAAGGTCTTTTCTTATAGATGTATCTATAGAAATTATTCGTTATATCTAAGTTTTAATTGTTTTACATTACCTAACTATTGTAGAGAAACTTTCATTAAAAATACTCATTTTTAACCACATGCTTTTTCAAGCATAATTTGGTTATTTAATGAATCATTCCAATAATTATTATTATATATTATTGTTCAATTTATTTTCTGAATAAGAAAATGGAATAACTGCATTCCTTTAAGTCATTTAGTTAACAAATTAGAACGGCGCATAATAATATAGCAATTTCAACATATGTCATTATCTGGTAATTTTTCAAATTTCATCTTTGTTGTATGCTTTTAGAAATTCAGCTTTACTTTAAAAGCTAATAAGATAAACATTTAATAAAAAGTATTTTATTCGGTACTACAGAGTACACTGATGATATATAATATGGTTTTAAGGAGTGTGAAACAGTTGAGCAGATCCCTGTCATAAAAGCTTCGTTATTTTAGTTATTTATTTGTTTGTTAACTTTAAAAACTTTTTTTTAAAAGACATCATATTGCCTGGTATAATGATGCAAACAATGAATTACGTCCTAGCCATAACCCAAAACAAAAGTAAAATTCATGTATTTTGTAAAAGACAACAAATTAGATAACAAAAAATAGCAAGGGTATAAAAAGACAAACAACGAAAATTTCGACACGTTATTCCTTTAAATATAGAAGAAAATCAATAATATAGACCTTTTACTTATATACGAGAACCCTGTGTCTAGACTCGTCGAATGTCCGGAAATTGATGACGGATCTTTTTTATGACACTTCTGTACTCGGTGCGTAGGCCGCACATATTGCCCAAATATTTCCCTCAAAACAAAGACTTTACTGACATATATCAATCAATAAAAATGGAACATTTCACATGTTTCTTTTCTATATTTGAACTGATGAAAAGGACGAAAAATCGACAGCTTCGTTCGGGAAGGCGCGGTATATATATACATATCCCATTTTCAATTTATCTCGGAGTTGAGGCATATACACCCCCGCTACACACATTCATACATTCAACTAATTTACTGCGTACACCGTACAAATTATTCAAATATACAAGCGTCATCTGTAAAATACTTATAACTGATTTAAGCACGTAATTTATCATTACCATGCTTTTATATTTATATTTTTCTTAAATAAAGTTTAATCTTATTCTACAAAAAAGATATTTTTTTAACAATGAGGGATTTACGTTACTGTTTCACATTTCTTAAATAGATATATGCAGTAAATCACCACTAAGCAATTATATTATTTGTACGATCTATATATTTTAAAAGTAATGAATCAGAAAGTTATTCACGTTTAACCAACGCTATGCGAATTACTCGTAAATATGAGAAGTTTAAATGACACGGAAAAAACGCTCTATTGGCAGGTCATAAATATTATTTTAATGTCAATATTATTTACATTATCAATCTTATAAAGTATTCCAATGACATTTATCATCAATAATACTTATATTATTTTCCAATATCATGAACAAATTTTATAGGCCAATTTAGGAATAAACAAAAAAGTAGTTATCGTTACAAACTATTATAGCTTTTGAAAAACATATGAAGATAACTTAATAAAAATGTTAATGTATTTTAAAGTATAATGATAAAAATAAAGTTACGTTAAACTTTGGAATCTTCGTTCTGATATATTGATAGAAAAAAGTCAATTTAAGGGTTTTCAAAAAATTTTGTATTTTAAACTACTTGTTAGTCTTTACAAAATTATTTTTAAACCGTAACAAAAATACACAAAAATTATGATATATAAAAAATATTACTATGCCAATATATGTTTATACAACTTCAAATAACTTTTTATATGAAGATAGTCATTTAATTGATATACATCTTGTTTTAATTTTTCACAATACAACAATAATAATATTTAAAGAAAAATTTAATTACCTGAGAGTAATTAACGCTGGGGCATAATTCGGAGCCAAAAGGCCAGTACTGAAGAAGAAGCGTACTAACAAAGCTCGTTGGCACGCAAAAGAGATCCATCAGTATGTCGCCAACGGCAAGATTAACGATGAAGTAGTTCGTCACTGTTTTCATTCGTGGACTTCTGTAGACAATGTAACACACAAGAGCATTGCCGAAGAGTGCGACGACAAAGATGCTCATGTAAAAGAAGTAGACGAAGCCTTGGAACCAGCTCCGCGACATGACGCTGTCTGGTGGTAGTAGATTGCAATCAAAAAAGGACTCATTGATAAATGTCCAGTTCTGCGAATATTCGAATATGTCCTCGGTTAGATTGAATTCTTCGTTGTATTGGAACGTGGACCTGAAATTTAAGAAAACATTAGAATTACACATACAAGTATAAAATATTTGTTTAATGTATTAACACGTGGTTTATTTAATAAAAGATATTTTTTGTATACCTAAATTTGTATGTAGGTCTGTAATATCAGATAAATTTAAGAAAATACTTGAGCATTCATCAAGTAATACAATCTCGATAAAGTTCACATAAAAAATTTTAATAGTAATACCTTTTTTGTTTTGTTTGGGAGATTTAAGTTTTTTTATGAAAGAACTCTTTGACAAATACCTAAAGATTGAATTAGTGTTATGTACGAATTACTACAGTAATTTTAGTTGTGATAGCGCATACTTGCCATGATGTACAAAGGACTCCATATATGCAAACGGTATTATTACAGATTTCTAAGAAACAATGGACGCATTTGTAAACGTTATAACTGCGTTTGCTGAATACGTGTACATTATTCTTCTACAGGAGGAACATTGAAAGGTACATACACCAACGAGTCTAAAATCCTAGTGCTCGCGAAAGAAATAAACCGTTTTTTTTTCGAAAAATGTGGTTTAATATTTCAAAGTTTGTACTTTGACGAAGTAATACAATGAAATAATAATAATAAATTTTAGAATGCGATCCTTGCATATTTTATGCCATTCATCTTTCATTATCTTATATTATATAAACAGATGTGAAAGTAAAGTATTGTTAAAAAATCATAACATATTTGATATTTAAATAAATTAAAAGTAGATTAATTTCTTTTATTATTCCCTTAGATGGATACATATTTTACAAAAGCACGTAATTTAATTTAATTTAAATTTATTTAGGCCGATTTATTTAAATTAAATACCTGAAGATAACACTTCAATGGGCGCATAATTTTACTTTAAACAGTGCATCGGCAACTAAAAGTGCTGTAATGTAAAGAATATTTGGGTATGTAGAAAGGGAACATCCTTTTACTGTAATTAATCAGCTTTACGATATGTATACACGTATATTCATCTGCAGCTTCATTAACGAGGATGAGATTTCTGAATCGTGGAGTCGACCAAAATCTTCTACTATTATATTAATATTTAAAATTTCCGGGTCTCCGGGTTTCGGTCTTTTCCCAATGGGTCCTTTTTACATATGCTCACCAACACACATCCTCGCACCCACATTGACAAAAGGGTAAAGGGTTGAAAAAAGTATTTATCATAATCCTATTAATGCAAGAGAATTATATGAAATATAAAAATAAAATACAAAGTTTTATTCTATAATTCCAAATATGAAAAAAGTATTTATGAAAATATTGCATTGATTATAATTATTCATAAAAATTTACAATAAATGGATATTCTTTAACTGATTTTAAATTATTTTTTTGTAATTGAACAAGATTATTAGTAAAAAAATTGAAACTATCTAGTATAAGCACAAATTTTAAGGGTCAAAATCATAGGAAAATTAGTGTTAATTACAAGAATGTATTTTTCACCATCTAAAGAAGAAATTCCATTTAATATGCATCGCAAACCATTTTCCATACGATTAGGTTTCGCAATGACAATCAATAAATCACAAAGAGAGCGGAAGACTCTCAAATTAAGCGTAGACTAAACTTTTCCCTTCCACAAGGACGGTAGAAATAAGGAAAAGAAATACTTTACTTAATAATATAATTAATTAATTTATTATTTATTCATGTTGATTACCTCTTCCTTACAGTTTCGATGCCCCTTTTTAGCGATGAAGGCCGTGGATGCTTATTGTATATTATATGTGTATATGGCCAGTTTTCAGGTGAATCGAGAGGTCGAAATTTTTTTTTCTTTTAAAATCACCTAAATCGCTTCGTAACCATCCCATATGTTACCCTGAATTTTTTCAGATTTT
>JAWWEQ010021221.1:0-29407 GCA_035583055.1 Torymus tubicola
AAATAAGCAATTCTGATTTTTTTCAGAATTTTAGACACACGTATAATGCCTATAAAAGCCGTATTTTAAAATCGCGCCGTGCTACCACTACAAAATTTAACAAAACAAAAATCGCGTTTGAGATAGGGCGTTCTTGAAATCGGCGTTGAGATAGGGCGTTCCTGAATCCGGCGCTCTGATAGGGCGTTCTTGAAATCGGCGCTGAAATAGGGCGTTCCTGAATCCGGTGCTGAGATAGGCCGTTCCTGAATCCGGCGCTGTGATAGGGCGTTCTTGAAATCGGCGCTGAGATAGGACGTTCTTGAATCCGGCGCTGAGATAGGGCGTTCTTGAAATCGGCGCTGAGATAGGGCGTTCCTGAATCCGGCGCTGAGATAGGGCGATCTTGCATCCAGCCGACGATAAGCTTTATTCCGTTAAAAAATGATGTCGCTTCTATTGAGTGTGATATTGCAAATATTTATGATATGAAAACGACCAAAGTATATTATAAAAGTAGACAGTAAAAGCTAAAATTTAGGCTCAGATTCGTTAAAAAATATTAATTTTTCATGAAGTTACAAGCAGATCAGTGTACACATACAGCTTTGAAAATATTTTTATTGAAAAACTGAGAAAATTTTACAAGAAAAAAAAGTATTTTGTGTTTATCGTGAAAAATTCTTCCCTGAAAAGTTAGAAATTAATGAAAATTGGTTAAAAATGCAAAAAATCATTAAAATTCAGATTTTTGGCCTTCTTATACCTCCAAAACTGTAGGTCAAACAAATCTAAAAAAATTCAGGGATGTCCAGAATGAGTAGCGGAACATTTCCTGAGAGTTTCCAGAAACTATATTGTTTGACCTGTTGATTTGACAGAGCCTTGGCTATATATATGGTGTGTAATTAAGGACGCAAAATGTAAACATACTATATATCTACATATATAGAAGTTTAAAGATTGGAAACAAAAGTATCTCTACGTAGGAGTTGGACTCCCGCCGACTCCGGGGCGGTCACAACGTGCAAGTGTATAGTATTAGAAGTTTAGATTGGGTCAGGTATATTATACAATATTTTCTTAATCTTTCACTAAATCAGGGAACATCCTCATCATAATAAATATGAAACTAAAGCCTAATCTTTAGTTTTATATTCATTATGGTGATGATTTTCCCTGTTTAGATTATATCTCATAATCAGTATTGGTTAGGGAAAAGGTTCCGAGTAGAGCATGTAATTATATCAGGTGTGAAAATATTTCCTTTATCTTTAACTAGATCAGGGAACATTTTCACCATAATGCCATTATTGTCGACCGCATTTTACAATATGGGAAATACGGTACTAAGACGTAGCTTAGTCGTTTATGCGTGTATACCTGGACGCATGAAGTGACTCGGGAAAACAAGAGATAATCCTTAGTATTCAGGTACACCAACTTGTCTTCATTTTCAGTGATTAAATGGATCATTCGAACGAATTTTAAACCATTTTCTTACGGTATCTTTGATTGCTTGTAACTTCTTGAAAAATTAATATTTTTTAAAAAATCTCAGCTTAAATTTTAGCTTTTACTGTCTACTTTTATAATATACTTTGATCGTTTTCGTATCATAAATATTTACAATATGACACTCAATAAAAGAGACATTTTTTAACGGAATAGAGCATATTTGAAATTTAAAAGTAGCATCAAAAAAATATACCGTCGAATCGGACTCGAAAATATTTTTTTTTATATTCGTAAAGGCTTAAAAAAGAAGATAAACTTTGTTCTGTAGATGTGCCTCAAAAATTAAATTCCTTTTTCGATCTTCGTTACTCAGAACGTACCTTACTCTCCAAGCAGGTCACTGCCGCATCCTTGGATTATAAATCTTAACGACTTTTCTATTACTGTCAAAGAATTAAAATAATTGTATCCACATAAAATCTGATAACATGATTTTCTAATTAATAACATTAAGCAATACAAAAGATTACAATGCTCCGATTACAATCTTAAAAATGCTTTTTAAGATTCCCTATACGTAATCTTACTCATCTACCACCCAACAACATCTTTTAATCACTCCGTAACCTTAAAATCCATCGTCTCCACTTTGCTCTTTACACACACCCATCACCTTGTATCACAATAAAAATCTGATACTTCGGTCGTCAAGTTTCATTTTTCCCAAGGTATATATACACGCACACACCTATACACATACCAGCAATTACCGGGAGGCTTAATGGCTACCGCTTCGTCATTGACGACCGAAAAACACAGAGAAGAAAGGGGGAACCACCACGCGACGAAGGGGGGTGGGGGTGAAAAAGCACAGCCAATCGGGCGTCCTGGAAACTTGAGCCACGTTGCAAACTTCTTCCTCCTACTCCTTCTTCCTCGGAAGTACTCCTTAATTGACACGTATTGAGCACTTCACTGCTGCTGCTGTTGCTGCTGTTGCTTTTTTTTTCTCTTTCTCTCTCTCTCTCTCTCTCTCTCTCTCTCTCTCACTCCGCTCGACGTCGAGCAAATGGAGCACACGCTCGAGCTGTCAGTTATTTTATCGACATACGCCGGCGAGACGAGAGCGAGAGTATGATGAAGGCGGAAAAATATATATATATAAAAAAAAACAAGTCAGTGCTGCCGGTCATATAGTAGCAATCCCATTCTACACACACACGTTATACACGGCGTCGAAATTCACATTTTTTTTTGCACCCAAAGGGTCGTACCGACACACAAACAAAACGATATTTAGTCCACCTCTGTGTATATATATATATATATATATATATATATATATATATATATATATACCGGAAATAATATAGGAACCACGCGGCGTTAGAAACAAAAGGCTTACACCTGTATGTATATACGCGTACGTACAAGGTAATGAAAATGAAAAAATCTCTACTCTCCCCGCATGAAGAATATGAAGGGTGCTTCAAAGAGAGAGCCCGCGCGAGTTATATAGGGAGAGGTATACATCCACGTGTGTGTGTATGTGTTTACGAGAGGGTTCTTTTCAGTATAGAGAGAGGACCAAACGTGCGGAGATTCAATCTCTATCACGCATGTGTATGTGTGTCTATATATACGAGAGAGTAGTATAGATGGAATCAATGGCCGTTGATTGGCCGAGGCGGGCAATTACGTGACCGACGACGCGCGCGCGCGCGCACGCGGACGGCTCGCTAACAATGACACCCGTGATTTGCTATATACCACGCGCGCGTGCACTGATGATGTGCCGCGAGCCATCGAACGGTTTACTTGTGTATATATAGGGAAAAGTGCGCGTGTGTGTGTGTATGTGTGAATTTTTTGTTGAAGGGAGAAAAAGTAGAGGGTGTATGTGTGTGATGTGGGGACTGAAGAATGTCGAGATGAGGGGTAAACGTGAGGGAAAATGGCTTTTTTGGTGGTTGTTCTGGAATGTATGGTTAGGTAGTTGGGGAAGAAAGGTTTTTTTGAATTGGATTGTAAGGTTTGGATGATATGTAGTTGCGCGTAGTATAACGTAAAATGAATAATGGATGTAAGTTAAAAATTACGCGGTATAAATGTATTATGATATTTGGATAATTCTATATAAAAATGTGCAGTGTGCCATATATACTTATTGGCGTTATTTATATATACGTCACGATAATACAAGCATTCGACATTATATATACACTTTGAATCCATTAAATGTATATGTATACAAGTTCATTGAAAATCTTGCGTGCGCGGGTCGGAGAGATGACTTTTATTGAAATGCATATATATAAAAGCCAGTGCACGCGGCGATGCTCGTAAATTTTATATATATACGAATACGGAAAATGAAAATTTGCACATTGGAGAGATCAAACATAGGCAAATATATCGGCTTGAAATTACATAACTTTTCAATTATACACCGCGCGATAAATCGAACGACGCCTCGTCGCGGCTCTCACGGCTTTATCTTCATAATATTAAAAACCTGAAATTAATTAATGGAATACGAGTGATAAGTCCACGCCGCCAGTAAAAGGATTAATTTCATTCGTCAAAAGTAATGTGCTAATTACGTTGTGTTGGCTTGTTTTCAAACGACTCTCCTCGCGCGCATATATATTGCTGCGCTAATTACTCCTACTTGACTAAAAAGTCGAACACTCGTATATATACGTATATACATACTATTAATATACATATATGTACTTTATCCGCGTCATGTATTCGAACATCGAGTACATATACCGTTCACCTTAAAAAAAAAGCGACATTCTATTTCACCCGCACATACATTCGTGAAAACTAAACACTACACGCCTGATTCAAATCACCGTTTTATTTCATTCCGTTGCTACCCATGTGGAACCACTCGTAGAGCGGAAAATCGAGTTCGATCGCCATTAAATCATCTCAGCTCTCCGGCTGAGAATTCATCTCGCCCGATTATTAAGAGCCGCGGCGCGCTCTCGATTTTTCCGCGAAATAAGCGCGAAAAAAAAGGGGAACAGAAGGTCATTATAGATGCCCGAAAATAGGCTGTCCCAGTTCCTTTTTTTTTCCTCTCTTCTTTCCCAACGACGACGAAGAGGGAGCGCGCAGTGACTCGATTTCGCGTTCGCCGAAATTGAAAAGCTCACCCCACCTCCCCCTCCTGCGCATATAGGTTCCGATAAAATCGACTTGGACTGGCTCGCGCGCGCGGGCAATCGAGCTCGAATCGTAAAAAGCAATTAATCCCTTTGTCACTATGTATACCTTTGGTATGTATGTGTGTGTGGTTCTATCTCTTTCGTTTTATCCCTCTTTTTTCCATATATGTATATATTTTATAATTTCTTTTACGTAGCGAAGGGGTTGGCGAATGTGATTTAACGCTGACGCAGGGGGTAAAATGGAGACACGTATATACCGCTAATTTATGACGTCGGTTACAGTATGCATGGATGCATGCACATGCGTCGAAATTTCCTCCTCCTCCTCCTCGTCCTCGTCGTCCTCCCTCGCAATGATGACGATGCTGATGATGATTTGTTTCACGCCCGCGTTTCGGACTGCTGTACTTTCGGAGGCAGTCTCGTGATTCAGGGCTTTTATATATTGTGAATTAACGCGAAATCAATACCAGACGAGAGCGGCTAATGCTTTTTCACGCGCGAGAGGAGTGAACCAGACATATGGTCCTTTAAAATTTCAAATTTTTAATGAATTTTCATCTTTTTGTGTATCGTCGCTTGAAAAAGTGATGGATAAAATCTGTTGTTACAATAAGACTGTTTTGATTGGTTGTTGTTGACGTATTTGATTGGTCTATATAGAATAGGCGCTAAAGATTGAATTCTCGAGTTAAGTATTTAACTAATATAAGAAAAATTTCATTATTTTAGTTATCAAAATAACGTCATTATCGTGTAATTTGAACTCATTTGACTAATAGATTATGGGCATAATCTCAAAAAATAAAATAAAATAAACAAATAATTCGCGCGAAGTCCGTTTAATACAGCTAGTACATAAAAAAAGTAATGATAGCATACTCACGAATATCTTCCCGAAAATTCGTTCCGAAAATTAATTGTGTATGCACGTACGGTGGAAGGAAGCAACGTGCACGAGCAAAAGACAGAGAGAGAAAAAGGCGTGTTCCCCCCCGAAAGAATCGATATCTCGCGAGGTTCCGTAAAAGTGTGTCAGCCTGTCAGTTCCTCTCTCTCTCTCTCCGTCTCTCTTCTTTTCCACGGCATCGGTAAAAATTAAAAAGGTAGATGATTAGGGTAATGGTAGGAGAATGCAATTACAGAATCGAATGTGAAGAGCACGAAAGAGGTCGTAAAAGACGACGTCGAGGATGATGAGTTATTGGCATTATATACCGCAGTTATATAACCGATGAGGTTTGTACGATAAAAACTGTGCAATTGTATAGATCACGTGTATATATAAGATGATGATATAATCAGTAATTTAGTAATTGCCTGTGGCTTTTTTACAATATTCCGGATAATACCTGCAACCCTTATATATATATATATATATATATATATATATACACAACTTATTGAATTAGCAAAGTAAGCGTCAATTACACATACACTCGCGCGCGACTCGAGGCATTACAGTAATTATAAAAAATAAATTAGACCTTATATATACTCACCGCGACTACCACACGACGATCGCGTGCTCTTTCATACCGCATGACGATTTTTATCGTCTCAATGTCAAACTCTTGTCCCTTTAAGCTAATTCACTACGACATTGTGTTGTTATATTCCTAGCTGCGTATAATAACACCACGGATTATAAACGAACGCGTATACTTTATACGTAGGCAGTTCATAAAGCTCGCATATTTTTCTCGCGATTATGGGTAAGTCTACGTAGCAGCAGGAAAACAGAAGAGAAAATCGGCCCGTGCTCTCTCTCCCTCTTTGTATATTATTATTCAAGAAGACGAGATCCTTAATTAGAATGCCTCCGCTTGTTCGTTCACTCCCGGTGGGTATATATATATATATATACATGCCACCTTTTGAACTTCCCCGTATAGCTTAGCAGCCGGGAAAGGAAAGGAGAATGAAAGAAAGCAGCGAACGAAATAAAGGAGGTATGGTGTGTGCTTTCCACCTATACACATGTATACGTATATGAGAGGTACGGTGCGGGTAGTGTTTTTTCTATTTGAACTTTTCAAGCCTCTTCGCCCTTAAATTATTCTCTTTTTCGCGCTTGTTTCCCTTGATATATATACTTTTTCTGGGGTCGAATCGTTTTCGTTTTTTTTCTGGTTTTGCTATGCTCTGTACGCTTTGGATGGATATATACTCATATATATGTGTTTTTGTTAAGATTCTGCGCGGTGGTTTTTAATGTAAGAATTCGTATACGATTTTATTTAATTAGGAGTGCTTTTGATGTTGGGGTATATATATATATATGGTTGCGAGAAAAGAAATTTTTAATTTTGATATTTTACAGTGTAAAATTATATTTTCTTTAGATGGAATACTGAATATTGAATTTCACGGAATAATAAATAATATATTATTACTCTCGTTAATTTGTGGCTTGAAAGTATACGCCGATAGGATCCAAAGTCTAATTTATATAACGCAAGATTAGACTGTCCTATAAGCTAACCTATATATATATACACAATCTTCACCCTTCTTCCCTGACTATATAACGAACATATTGCATTAGATTCTAGGGCAGATATATATATATATATATATATATATATATATATATATATTCTGGGGTACACTGTATAATTATTCTAATCCTTTTTGTCCATTTGCAATTCAAACCTTTAGCGACAGTTGTTATATCTATACGGATGTAGACATGTTTATTCAAGTAGGAAAATAACTTTCATTACGTAAAAAATACAATATTATAATGAATTAAAGTAATTGAGAGAAATAGCTTTCATGCGCTTACTTTATCTCTCTCTCTCTTTCTTTCACACGAATACTAAAAATACCTTTGCGATACACTATACACGATAACGTCGCGCGCAACACACTCGACGACCTAATTAGTTCGCACTATAATATATGTCTGTACATATATATATATATATATATATATATATATTTCCGTCATCTTCCAATTTACCTCCTTCATCAACCATCATCTCTCTCTCTCTCTTTCTACCTTTCTCTCTCTCTCTATCTGTCTCTCTACCTCCGCACGGTATACACCCCATAGCACCGATCGCAAAAGAAAGAAACCTCACCACTCACCCCCCCTCTTCATTGTTCACAACGCACGAAGAGAGAGAGAGAGAGAGAGAGATCACCCTCTCGGGTTTTACCCAGAAAAACCTATAAATGGGTTCCACACCGAGACAGAAAGAGAGAGAGAGCAATAGAGTGAGTGAGTGAGTGAGTGAGAGAGAGAGAAGCTTTCTCTCTACGCGCGTGGCAGCGGCAGTGGTGGCGGCGGCGGCGGCGGCCAAGAGTATTGATCCGCGGCCGTCCCCCCCGTTTTCGTCCCCCTTTTCCCCACCGCTCGCTCGCGCTTTCACCCTCCGCAGTTCCGCCCCTGGGGGCGAGAGCGGGCGAGCAAGAGAGAGAGAGAAACGAAACGTTGCTGCTGCTGCTGCTGCCGGCTTTCCACCCCCGTTTCATCCCCAGGGCGGCGTGTGCCGTACCCGTGCGCGCATGGTGTGTGTATATATATAGATATATATATATATACATCACGTACGTGTATATATATGTATGTACGCTCTCACTACGTCGCTTTTTGTACCCCTCACCGTCGCCGCTGCTGCCACTGCCGTTGCCGTCGTCGTAGTAGTAGTAATCTCTTCGTGCGGACGCGTTTTCTTCGCCGTTGTGTTTTACTGCTCTATTTCGGCACGCGCTTTCGTGTATATATAGTTATACGTGTATATAGATACGTGTAGAGTACCATGTTATGTTGGAAATTTTCTTGAACGCGGTAGGTATGAACATTCGCGTGGATTATTATTAACGATTTATAGCGCTTATTATATATATATATATATATATATATATATATATATATAGAAAGAGAGAGAGGTGGTATTTTGGGTTAGTGCCGGGTGAACAGGTCGAATGGTCGGTTCACTCGTAGGGAAATTGCAGGTTATTGCGTATATATCTATATATATTCGAATGGAATAAGAGAGGGTGTGTATATATATATATATATATATATATATATATATATATGAAATATTTCTGATCGCCAGGCGAGACGACGACGACGGCCAGATGCCAGACGCTCGGTCGATTGAGAAAAATTGGTATAACTATATACCGAACGAGGGAGGGAGATTTCACGAGGATGGGTCGTCGTAAATCGAGCATCGCGTTGCTGTATATATATATATATCTGATGAATTGATTTTAAATTGTTTTTTTCTTCTTCGATAAGTACAAGGAATCTTCGATACCCAGCGTGTATATATATATATATACAATTTCTATACAAATACATCCAATCCATTTAATCATTCGTTAAAAAAGAAAAAACAATCTTACAACTCTCGTCCGAGATTCTGCATGACAAAACACACACATAGCTCTCTCGACCCTTTAACAAAAGAGAAAATCAACCGCGCGCGTACACTTCTTTCTTCTTTCTTGCCAACTCCTGCACTCTCGCCAGGGAAAACGTGCGAGAGGTTTCTTCTTCTCGCTCTCTCTTTCTCTCTTTCTCTCTCTCTCTACCTATCTATCTCACTCAGCGCGAGCGTCCGAAATCGTAAAACCTTGCCGACTCCTTCTCGTGCACAGTTGTTGCGCTCGTTCATGCCTCAACTTGTTGTGTGTGCACGTGTGTGCATACATATATACATACATACATGTGAACGGCTCTTACCCCTTATTCAGTTTTGCCTGCGGTGGGTTTCAGGAGAGAGAGAGAGAGAGAGAGAGAGAGAGAGAGAGAGAGAGAGAGAGAGAGAGAAGTAGAGGCTTCCGATGCAAAAATTCAGCGAGCCGGTATATATACACCCGCGGTGCAGTGGCATTGAGGCAGTGTGTGCATGTGTCTGCCAGGGAGACGGGGGAGTAAAGTGGAGGGTAATGGCACTGTCTCTGATGTCACAGCGGGCCGCGATTGATGTGTCTGTGTATGTGTGTGGAGGGTACTGAGAAAGAGAGGAAGGACCGAGGATGTATAGGCTTTTAATGTTTTAATTAATATAAATGCGAGATGAAGATTTTTTAGGAATTGTATATAACGTATAGTAGAAGGTTGGAGTGTTTGTTTTTTTCGTTGTTTGGTTACACATATATATTGTATCTATATATGTCTGTGTATAGGGGAATGGAAAGACTTCTGTTAGAGGTAATCGAGGGAAATGTATTTTTTTATTGAGTTATTGTTGGGTTTCACCGTGTGGCGCACAGCAACAGCAACAGCAGAGGAACGCCGTAATGTTTTTATATGGATGCACGCGAACTGCACGAAATGTAATCTTCTGGGGAAACGGAAAATATTTTGTTTGACATTTTTCACGTTCGCTATATATGTATAATCAAATATTGCGAGTTGATGTGTACGTATACGTATGTATATACATGTAACGTAAAATAATTTTTCATTCCTACGCTGACTCTGTTTGTTTTTATTGTTTTGTGGTAGCACAGCAGTACAGCATGTATTCATAGTGAATACAATATAAAAAAAATAATAGAATTTCATCAAAATACACATATATAGATAAACGATTGTCTTTTCACTGTTATATTCGTGTATTTAAAATTTGCAATATTACCCGCAGCGACTGCGCTACTCTTTACGTAATAAAAAGTATAACCCCCTCGTGTAGCCTCGGCACTCGACCCTCAGGGATCTCCAAGCCTTAAAGGTCAGACGTTTTAATGGCAACGAGTGCGCGCCCCCCTCTCTCTCTCTCTCTCTGTGACAAGTTGAGCCACGAGAACGCTTCCTCTGCAATTTTCATCGTAAAGCCTTTTTCCCTCTTTGAAAAGATAAAAAGCACAAAAAAAAACAGGAAACACACAAAAAAAACATCACTTAATCAAAACTCCAGTTAACCGGTGCTATTCTCATATTATTCACTTTTAGAACGATACAGAACAACAACCGTATGGTGGTTTCTTGAAGACCAACCAACCGACCGACCCTATATACCGTTCGCACCCATTCAGCGTCAAAATCAATTAATTAAGCCAATATAACCCGTCCCGTTGCTGCTACTACTGCCGCCGGTTTCCCAATTCGCATAGACAGAACCAACCCCTCCTATGTATATACACATACACCGAAATAGTTCGAAACTCACGACGATTGGCCGCTGCATGCAAATATATATAACCAAGCGCCCTCCCTATATATATATATATATATATATATATACAGCGTTGAATTTCCATCGGGTTATAATATGCCCGGCTAATCGTCCGAACGACGACGCACGCATATACACGCGCACCCTTTTGTCTCTCCCTTTACACTATATACGTTTAAAATAACGATTTGCTCTGTACTACTACTACTACTATACCTTGACATTGCAAGTCATCGTAATATATGAATCTGATATGTATATATACATACACGTGAAAGGGCTGTAGTCAAGTGTACGTACAACAAGTGCGCTTGCAATTAAGGTTTTATTTTTAGTATCGGCACTGTGCGCGCGCTCGCTTGCATCGTAAAAGCTAGTGAATCGTTGGGTTAGGAAGTATGGAAATGAGCGGGGGCGCCGTTGTACCCCCTTTTTTGCAGTAAAAATGCGTAATCTTACAACTATATTTTCTAAAAATTATACACGCGTTGTTATATATGTATAAATCTTTACCAGACCGAGCGGACAAGAATTCACACGTGCAAGCATGATCCATCAATCACGTAGCGCCGGCACGTACAATATCCGAAAATCACCGCCGTCCCGCATGCATTGTAAGCAAAGATTATACACCCACGCGCGTATATAGTCCCGCACGTGTGATCGAATTCTTCGCGAAAAAAAGGGGGTGAGCAAGCGTAAAAGGTTGGACGCTTGGTATAATATATGGTATTGATCCGTTGTAGAAAAATGTATAAGTTTACAGTATATATATATACGGGAGCTGCCCATTATACACGTCATTCTGACGTTATACTCGCGCCGTGCAGTCGCCCGCGGATGAGAGACGTTAATTGTAACGTCTATCGCGGCTTGCACTGCGCTGTATCATACAGTGGGCGCGTGTATCGGATTTTGCCGGAGGCTTCCGTCTTTCACGATACGAAGGGCAGCGCATGTCGACGATTTTTCTTGTTTTTATTGGTCTGTGGTTTTATTTTTCGTGCGTATGTATTATGTACATGTGCGTGGTTGGAAGGACAGCTGTAGTGCGTGGTTGCTAATTGACGGGTCGAGTTCGATCGTGAGGTTCGCGGAAAATTGGAAGGGAACTGAATGTTGAGGGGATTGTGGGAGATGTTATGGTCGTAGAGAGATTAGCTTAGATGTGGATTGTTCGATGTAGGATAATTTTTAATTGACATGGAGATCTGTAATTTGCTGGGGATGTGGTATGTGTGGTTTTTAGAAGGCTGTGAAATGAAATTAGTTAATATGATTAGAAATTAAGGTTTTGCTGGGTTTGGAAATAGAGTTTTGGAAGCTAATAGTAGTGAAGTGCGTACATTATTTTTTCTAATTGAAGTATTATGCATGAGATGCCTTATGATCCTATATAAAAAAAGAGATGAATTTGAGATTGCCACCTCTAATGGTTGTGATTGGTCGATTTGAAATGGACGTGTAAAATTTGATTGTATACTAAAAATACACTAGGCACCTGCGTCGATATTCAAAGTTTCACCATTTGTATGATCAAAATCGTATTGCAATAAAATTGATATTCTGTACGTTCGTGTTATTGATACTATAACGATTGTATTTTTATAAAATAGGCATTATATTTCTCAAAAAAATTCAATTATAAAAAATCTGTATAATTTTCGTTAGCATTAAATATAAGGAACTATGAATCAAGAGACAATTATTAGATTTTGATTTGTGAGTATTACGCATGTACGTTACTAGAACGTCAACTATAAAATTCCTTCGCAGACTTAACCCTATAACCATATCGATTGAAAACCAATTTTCCCATCATCTCTACAAAATCTATAAAAACCCTACTTACACACATACGAGCGGATCCTCATACACGAGCATTCACGTTTTTTTTCTTCGGCCTTCGCATTCTAATGTGCAGTTTCCGAAGTCGTTAAAACTTTCGGAATTTCGAAATTCTCTCCTTTCCCCCCTCCCTAAACAGCCACGGCCAAGTTTTCAATTTAACTTCTTGTAAAATTTAACAAAAGAACATGGCGCGCACTTTGTGCCCTCGTACGCGCGCACGCCGCCGAACGTTATACCGAACTTTCCCTCCAGGAATGTCTCACTTCATTTTCCAACTTACCCCCTTCCCTTTCTTTTTCTCCTACCTCTCAAACAAGAACAAAACGATCCAACTTTTCCCTCCCTCCCTCCTTCACCTCTTTTACAACAAAGAAAAAAAAATCCTAAAAAAAAGAAGTCCCTTAACTTGATTCTCTCTCCTGAGGTACGAGGAATCCCTTCGAGATAAAAAAGAGAGTACGTCGCGCGCACATCGAAGGATATAGGTATAAGTAACGGAAGCGCTGTGCTCCTCGAGAAACTGCACCCAACGGGGATCGACGTCGAGCTCAAAGGCGACGAAAAGTTGAGGCTCCTGATTAATTCGTCGAGAAGGAGTAGTATAAGGTAGATAGGTATATACATACATATATACATAGATACACGTGAAAAGACGGGGCGACTCGTGTAATCGTCTCTCTCACGAATTCTCGTAAAGAGACGCGATGCTGCCGGGATGAGGCATCAAGAGTCGAGAGATGGGACGGTAAAAGATGAAACGCGCCCCGTCGTAGTACGGAAGAAACTACGCTTTCTCAATAATGTTATACTCTGCGCGAGCTCCGCCGTCGTCGTCTTCTTCGAGTTGGGCCAATTAGTTGTAATGCATGCGTATATAATTGCCATTACGTAGTATAATATAAAGTATATAACGGTAAAAGGAATGCCATTCACGTTATCGAGATGTGCACTGTGTGAGTGAAGCATTCATTATATAAATGTTCGATGAAAAATATTTTGCATATACGATATTCGTGTCTCTGCTTATTATATATATGAGTCTATACGAAAGTGCAAATAGCACTTTGTGAATTACCTCGCGCGATGTATATATTCTTTGCCGTGTGAGGAAGGAATATAACGCGTGCGGTGACGGAAATAAATGAAGTAGAATGCAATATAGGCTGATTGGGGAAGGGAGGTTGTCTGTGAATACGGTGCAATATTGGTGACAGCTTAAATTAATAGTTCTGTTTCAATTTTAATAAATGAATGGTTTTTTTTCTTCCGTTTTTATCAAAATAAAACATAGTGGAATTATTATAGAGTATCATCTATCAATGTAACATGTAATAGCAGAAAAACATTGAAAGCTCCATCACGAAATTTTGAAAAAAGAAAATAAAAAAAAAAATATTTCATGAAGTATCCAGAGCTTGAACTTTCAGCTGAAAATTTAAAAATAGCTAAACACGCACACACACATGTAGACTTCGTGTACACTCGCACGTCAATATAATCACTTACATTCGTGGATTTCGCAATCCACCAACATCATTATTAGAACAGGGTTACACACTCGACTGCCCATATTTCCCGTTAATTAATTCGTCGCGACCCTTTAACAGCCCAGGCGCATTTGCTCGCTCGTACCCTAACACACGCATACATTCGCGTACAGAACTATTCTCGCGCACTTGACACGAATTTCGCCGCGGGGTGGCTTTCTCTCTACTCGATTCTCTTTCTCTCTCGCTCTCCTGCTTGCATACCACACGGCACGTAAAAATTCCTCGAGTTCCGAGGCCGCGCGAGAGAGCGCGTGCGTTGCTCGCGCGCGTTTAACCCCTCGCGAAGGGCGGCGAGGGAAGGAGCCATTGTGGTGTGCACTGTGCACTTTACGAGAGGTAAAAGGAGAGAGAGAGAAAGGGAGACAGAGAGAGAGATAGAGTCACCGTAGCGGCGCGGAACACTTTCTTTTTTTCTCTTTCTCGTTTTTACTCGCTCTCTCTCTCGCGCTTTCTACAAAGAAGGTAAAAGAGCTGGGAGTATGCAGATGGGAGAGTGCGCTGTTGACACTGGTTTTTGTAAGAAGCTGTAGAGAAAGAGAGAGAGAGAGAGAGAAGAGAGACAGAAAGAAATTGCAGTCAATCTTGTGCTCGCGTACGCGGTGCTTTGATAGGGCGACGCCAGAGGGCGTTCGTCTACTCGCAACCGATGCAAGCAATTCCGCAGCGTTAGCATCGTTAAGGATGAGACTATATATGTGGCGTGCGTATCGCGTAAATTTTACTGCAGCTGTTTGGGTCTTTCTCGTTTTCTTTTATTTCATTCCCGTGGTTTTTGTGCGAGCGCGCGTGTAAGTGTGTCTTTTTGGAGGGTCGTCTTGACCTTTTGTTTAAGGGGCGTCGTAAAGGCTTTTTTACGAGTGCTCAAATGTCGAGTGTATACGGCAAATTTTTTCTATTTTGGAGCCGTTAGGTGTCAGTTTGGGTTAAATGAAGGTGGTGCAATGAAACCACTGGTTCGCGTTTTAGTTTTCTATACGGTGGGCAAGAATCACAGTTGAGAACTGGAGTAATGTCTTGTTTCACAAATAGTAAAAAAAAAAACTGTTCCTGCAAAAAATTCGTATTCGTAACGAGGAGTTTTCTTAGGTCAATTATCTATTCCTTCTTTTACATTCTGAGTTTATTCAGTCGGCCAACAGTAGGTACATTTTTATTTTAAAGTCGTGAATAACGTTAGGCAGAAAAATACGTAATTCAGGAAAAAAAATGTTAATCAACTGTTTCAATTCATAACGTACTGATATAGTTGAAGTCTCATGAATTACAAATTTCCATATACCGTGTAAATTGTAAAGTTGTATTGTACGAAAGCTCAAACAAAAGTTGGTAGAATATCCCGCAAACGATACAACGCGATAGAACCCAAGAGTAATTATGACTAAACTATGTGTCCCGCATACACGAACTAATCGTTCCGCGCAAATCCACCATTGATCATTCAAAATTTTCTCCCCAAAACAATAATTTTACCGCTACTATATATAATACACGCTATGTACTGGCACCCACGTCGTCATATAGCGACAGCTAAATAATTGCAAGCGGCAGGGTATACTAATATAGCATTCGTTAATATTATACCCGGCTACATAATTAGCACTCGAGTAAACACAAAATTGCGCGCGGCTTATTTCATATATATAGAACTTGTATTAATTACATGTCGCTAATCAGACGCTTTCATATTTGAACTGAACGCGTGCGCACGCGCGTATATAGGCCGGTTGTTAATATGGAAGTTTGATCCATAATTTATTGCGTTTTCGCGTACAGTTAGGGAGAGAGTAACGCGCAAGCACACCTATAGAGATGATGATTAAAAGTTATTCCACGTTTTATTTGCGTGTACACTGCGTGCGCCATGTCGATCTGTGCGTGACTTTCGTTTAAAAAGTTTCATTCGTATCTATATATAAAATAATTCTCGCATTTTTTTTTGCTTTTCGCGTGAAAAGTTATTACACGACCGTGTAATACCTAGGTTTATTCAAAGTAACTAATTGCTGTATACATCGTAACTCTCATTCGCTCTTTAATATCCGCACAGCGAGCAAAAATAAAGAAATTACATCCGAGCACCTAAACGAGACAGCTTTCCATTTACATATACATAAATACGATTTTTTCTTCACCGCATTCAATCTATTCAAAGTTAGTCAACCCTCGCGCGGCACTTATATATACACCCTTCCACAAAACTCTTCATGCCACCACAATTAAACACCGCGAAAAACTTTACGCACATGCCTGTGACATTGAAAAAAAAACCACTCGCTTAATGAAAATACGACTACATCTCTTTGGTACATGTATATATACATATACACGCAGGCCGGTAGAAAGTTTCCGCGTCATAACGCACAATTCATCCCTTTGCGTAAGGACGATACTCCTGGGGTCGGTGTGGGGCCGGGTTTTCCCCGCAGGTTTTTCGCCCTGCGTATATACGCGTTATACCAGCGTGATAATCAACGGTTTCAATATTTTCGCGCCCTCCGGCGGCCTATACCCGAAAAACTCCGCATAATGTTTGCGAGAGTGCTTGCGTCGGTGTAATAATAATAATAATAATTCGGAGGGAGGAAAAGTGCTGTGGGTGCGTGTATATACATTTTTGATGGGGAAAAATTGCTCAGGTATGGGGGGTGAAGTTGCGTTCGCGGTTTCGGGGAATATATAGACGATAACGCGTATGTGTATAATACTGCGGCATTTACGTGTACTGTGATAAATATTTTTTTCTTCCTTTTTTGGTATTTATACGGGTTTGTGAAGAAATGTGGAATCGATGATATACATAAATGTAAAAGATCTGTTAATCGTATAAACGATGCATATTAATAAATAAGTTAACAAACGCAGAGTGGCTTCAAACACGAGTAATTGGTTATACTTACTAACAGTTGACATTCAGGTTCAACTATCACAAGTGTATTTTTCCAAACGCTATATACTCGGCATCATTTTACCATGCAACTTACATTCAGTACTCCCTCTTGCTGTGCGCGACATTCATGAAAAAAACTTTACCCTCCTCGCATGCACGCGCGCGCATCTCTCTTTTACATATATTCGCATAATACGTTCTTTTTATTTCCGCGCGTAACCCAGATACTCGATATGAAAAGATATGGCACACTTGTAAGAGGCGCATATATATATATATAGAGGAATATTCTGGCCTTCAGAATTATTGTGCGGTTATATAAAGTTCGAGCACGAGAGAGGAGTTTTCAATTTAAAAGATGATTCGCCTGCGGCTGTACGACCCAGTAATATTACACTTCCGGGCGGACCGTGTGGTGGTATGGGTTTATATATACGCGTCGTCGTCGTCACAGAAATCTAGCGCGATGTGCACGACGCGTGAAAATTGTTAAATTATTCGAGTTTAACAGGTTCTAAAAATACGTTATACATATATAGATGCAGAGTTTTGTAGGTATAGATGAAAATATTTTTTAATAAAATGCTCGTTCGAAGCGGAATGTTCCGGAAAATATTTTCGAGTTATATCCGTGCGCGGCTTCGTCTCTCATCTGAAGCGCGCAGGGTGGGGATGCGCGGTGACCGGAAACCGGAGATATCAACTTATTTATCGTAAAAGTTTGAAAGATACACACTATAGATATATATACTATATACACTTTTGGTTGCACGCGGATATGAAACAGTCTTATACGTTTTTCGGTTTGTACTTTTGAAATTGCCAAGTTTAAAACTGTTTCGTAATTGAGATACTTTTATAACTATCTTATATTACTGCGGTTACTCGCGCGTATTTTACAGATTATCAGATGTACAGTGTAACCGGGATTCGTATATTGATAAAATGTTTTAGCAATTGCAGTAGTGTAGAAAAACGCGAATACCTGTATCCAAGAACCTTTTAAATTAAAAAAAATATTCGGTAAAAACATGTAACCATTCATATTAGGAGAGGGTCAGATCTCCGGATCACGGATTTGGCTCAAACTTTGAGATATGTTTTTGGATACCAAAATATGATGAAAGATGAAATATTAGACCCTAACGATTCGATAAGCTCGAATTATCGACATTTTGAGTTGCATTTTAAAGAAATATTGCAAAAATTGCTCGTTTTTATTTGTTTATTGCTTGGTTTAGATAAAACATACGTAGAATTGTAAACAATGAAATTAAAACTAGAGAGTGCCAACTTTTTATTGTATTTTTCTGAATTGAAAAATATTGAATCTATCCAAAGTTATGATAGTTTAAAGTTATAAGCGTCAAAAAATCGCTTATAAATCGATGGAAAGTAGAGCATGTCTATTTTAATATATTTTCATTGTTTAAATTTAAACTATCATAACTTTGGATAGATTCAATATTTTTCAATTCAGAAAAATACAACAAAAAGTTGGCACTCTCTAGTTTTAATTTCATTGTTTACAATTCTACGTATGTTTTATCTAAACCAAGCAATAAACAAATAAAAACGAGCAATTTTTGCAATATTTCTTTAAAATGCAACTAAAAATGTCGATAATTCGAGCTTATCGAATCGTTAGGGTCTAATGTTCCATCTTCCATCATATTTTGGTATCTAAAAACATATCTCGAAGTTTGAGCAAAATCCGTGATCTGGAGATCTGACCCTCTCCTAGTTATCACAACGATTTCTATCGAACGTTCCAAACACCTCGTACCGTTTATACCAAAAAAATCTCCTTCCTTCTATACTTTCCACGCAAATCGAACAACTACATCCACTCAACATTCACCAAAACACACAACTGAAATCAAATCCCATTGACAACCCTCACATAAACACTCTTTTTCAAACTTAAAACGATGTTCGCTCGCGCTTCTTATACCAGTATATACATACAATCAAGCATTTCGCGTATGCAGCAGTAGCAGCCGAAGGCTATACGCGCAGTCGATTTGATATCCGCCTTGAAACGGCATACACGCGTGTATATATATGTATTTATATCCCATACATGCGTGTATTTGCTCACACGCTCAACATGGGGGGTCGTACTATGTTATATTACGAAAGGGCCGTGGCCGCCCGACGAGTTTAAATTGCTTCGGTGGTCCGAGCGTGCTTAAATCGCTTTGCTTCTGCCAGCCGTCATGAAGGGTGGACACGTATATGGTTTTTTTATTGAGAGGGTGAAAGAAGATGGATATTTTTACATGTCGATAGTAATAATAATTCTGATTTGATAATCGGAAATATTTTTCAAATTTCACGCGATTTAATATATGTACTACGAGGTGCGCTACTGCGTATATATTCTCCCATTTCTCATCAAAACTTCCGCAAATCCAACCCCATATATCTATATATACCCGCATCACTCTCTATGTTCAACTCCCTTGAACCTAACTTACCACTTTCACTATCTTCCCATCTCCTTTCCCTTCCTACTAAAAAAAAAAGAACTGCGCAAAAATTAATCACCCCGTGTTCCACCCCTTAATTCCTCCCCTCTACTTTACCATTCTCTTCCTCTTATCGTATCCTGCGTTTATTATACATACACGACTGTATCTATACGACGACAGCTAGAAATTATATTGTTGCCGTGGCGCACTGTCAAAAGGCCGCGCTAGAGCTTTTTCCGTTCTGTCGACTTTTGTTTTGCAGCCTACAACTCTGCGACCGCCACACCGACGCCTCTAAGCTTTTCTTGCGCTGCTGAGCGAGGGAAACGCGTATATATATATAGCGTAAAGGTTCACGCCCCAGATGGAATGAGAATTTTTAATGCAACCTCGAGAGCTGTTCCACTGTGGGTTGGAAGAAGAAAGAGAGAGTTTTTCGCTAGGAGCTTTTCTCTATTAAAATTGCGCGCGAGAAAGGATGAGTGTGTGTGGGGCTGCGTTTTTTTTTTGAAGTTGTGGTTGTTATTTTTAGTATATATACACGATAGAAATATATACACTTGGTGCGCAGTATGCTTATTGTTATTTTTTTTTCTCTGTTTCAGGTGAGTTACCAGTCCAACATTGTTGAATATTGAAACGTTTCCTCGTTATACGTGAGTTTTAAAGTGACATTAATTTAGCACCTGGTATCGTATCTGTATAAAGACATTGTCTTACTTCATATACATAACACACATACGTAGCTTTAAAAGCTTTCCCTGCACTGTGGTAGAAATTTTCAAGAAAAAAGCAGACGAAAACGTTTCTCAAAATGAAACCTCCTCTAATTTACACTCGCTTCATTCTGACATATATACGAAACAATATCTTGCCTAGTCCCGGCACATTTTCACCCTGAAAAACTACACTTTGTCTCGCTAAACAATTTCTGCAAAAAAACCAAATTATTCCACAACCTCTTCCCAACTCATTATAAAACCACCACTATACCCATTATCAATCCAGCATGCGCATAATAAATTATACATCCCCTCCATTGCTTACACATACACACACACATACACAGATATACATATACACTTATACATAACGTATAGTATATACTCAAGCCAAGCTTTCTCCCGCGTCATCCCTGCCGCCTGATTGGATTTCCGCTCGGTCGGATGCTGGATTTCCATCTCCCTGCTCACTCGTCTAGAGCAAATGCAGTGTGGCGGTCGTGCAGCACGCGCGCGCACATAGCGGCCCCCCCGCGGCTCTTTTCCATCTCCTACCCTCCGGTTGCTGTTGCTGCTTCTTTCGCGCACTCCTTTTTTTTCTTTTTTGTTGCCTTTTCTTCGCGAGTATATAGGTATATATAGGCGTGTGTCCCTTTTTGCCGCGTGCTTTCGCAATTGTATGTGTGGAATTTTTTATGAGATGTGTAGAGGCGACGTGGGTGGATGGACGAAGGGGTTCTTGAGATGTATGAAGGAGAGAGTAAAAATTTTTTTAGATGGATGGTAAGTGTTAGTGCAGCTTTTTCGGGTTTTGAATTGGAGATGTATGGTGGAGTTGTATGGAGGTTATGTGATTGAAAAGTCATTGAAAGCAATGGAGTGTGCTTATAAAGTGTGTTAAGTGGTATAAGGTTGGGAAAAAGGAAAAAGTTAAAGAATATATTTGTAATTTGGCAAAATGGGTTTACCGAATAAGCAATGTATCAAATAAAAGGATTACGAGATGAATTAAAGAAAATATTATATCTTTTCAATGAATATGCATCGATATATTCAACGAAGTATAGTAGATTCAATTGAACGTCAGCTTTATTTAACGTCCACATCACAGAAACACTTTACATACGAAAAACCCCGTTTTAATCTCAGACCGTAATCTCAAGCTTGCGCAACAATCACTCCTTATACTACTCCGCGTCGAAACCTTCCACCCTCCGTAGCGCGCTCAACTCTTTTCCAAGGAACCGCAATCCCGAATATCAAAAGCCAACGCCGAAAAATCTTGAAAACTCCCGAGGGAAAAAGAGAGCGAACGTATAAAACGACGAGATATCGCGGGAGCAGCGCGTAAAAACTTTTTTAATTCGTCGCTCTCTTCTCCCACATCTCACGGAACTTTAAACAGAGCAGAGACGACGTAGCTGCTCGTCGATTAGGATTATACTTGGCTTTTCCCTTTTTTCTGGAGTAAACGAGCGGTCGCGACTGCTGTGGTTTCTCTTTTTTAGGAGAAGATATCGAGGATGGTTGTATATGTGTACGGCTGCGGAATAAACAGCAGGTGTATGGTATAGCTGAGTTGTATGAGGTTTTCTTTTTGTATGGTAACGCTGGTTCGATCAGGTCGTACGAGTGATCGTAAGATTTTTTAGTACTATTTGGGTATTGATCTCGAAATTTATTTTATCCAGCTAGTGCTCCTTTACCTCGATTATTTAATAACAGTAAAATTATATTGAACAATCGTTCCACCGAGCCAGTATAATAAAATTGTCTACTTTACGGTAATCCCAACAATTATTACACTAATATAACTGTAAAATAATTCACTTGGCCACGTATATATTCATGTAATTTCCATACAACTCTCTCTCTCTCGCTCTGTAAAACATTATCCACTTCTCAGCGCGGCCCCTATGAAAATTCCATTTTCCCTCTCATTGTCTCACCGCTAGCTACGACGAGACCGCTGCACGCAGCCTCGTTCTCTTCTGCAAAATTGAATATTCTAAATGTAGACTCGCTTTTCTCTCTCTCTCTCTCTCTCTCTCTCTCTTTCGCTCGTGTCCTCGAAAACTGTAAAAGGCTATTTCCCGTGCACTGTGCGCCACGACGATGAGAAATTCGCAAAATCGAAGTGCGAGAGAGAAAGGATTTCGGCACGTATATATACTTACAACGCTGTACAAAAGCCTGTGCGTATATATACACTAGTGTGCTCCCTTTATTTCTCACCCGGACGGTCGGCGTGTAGAATCGATCGTGGAATGCGAGAAATGGACCCCGAAGAGAGATGTATAAAAAATAGAAAAGAGAAAAGGTAGAAGGAAAGAATGAAGAAACCGGAGAGAACCACGTGCGTATCTATGTATATATATGTACGTAAAGGTTACGTGGATTTCAGTACGAACCGATCGCGTAGATATCGATTATCATAGGGTTTCCGATGTTAGGGTAAACAGTAATATATACCAAAGAAAGCTCACCTCTGTTTAGTCGCAGAAGAGTATAGACCGCTCCCACGCAAACAGCTTATATTCGCGGAAAATTAATGTGTAATTGAGATGCTTGAGGTTTCGGCCCGTGCCGAATGAGATTTCCTCTCTCTTGTGTTCTTTTTTTGTTCGGTCTCAGAAAATTCGATTTGAATATTTCACAGAGCGCATCTGGTACGTATATACTTTACGGCGAGCAGTTGAATGGGTTCACTGATTGCGCTGGTTTTTCGCTAATTTAATCGGGAAGAATGCGCCACGGAGATGGCTGATTATAACGCTCGTTGAATTTTAAGTAGATCATATCGATTTATGATTATTATTAAGTATCCAATAGTAGATTTATAACCGGGGAGTAAAAGCTCTCTCTCTCTCTCTCTCTATATATATATATATATATATATGTCACATGAAAAACGATTGAAGAATAAATATCTTATTATATAAACACAAATACGATTACACAACTTCATCCAAAACTTATATATGTTTGTATGTGTATTGGATAAATTCAAAGCGCATTCCCAAACACGTGCACGCATACTCGGATGTATATATATATATCTAAATTCTTCCCGCGTGCTCGCACTAATAGTCCAACAGCTCGCACTCCCGCATACATACATACATACGCGTTCGTGCACATGCAGACAGACCGAAAGAACCGTACACACATATATATACACACACACACATTACTATTTTCCCTTGCGTTTTCTCGCTCGCTCTCGCGCGTAATACTAAATCAATATATCGCGCGTGCAGGGGACGACGACGACGTGTTGTGCTGCTGCTGTTACTGTTGCAGGGGGGGGGGGGAGTTGGAAAGGATCTTTCTGTTCCATTGTGAGGGGGTGTTTCGAAAGTGCGTCGGCCTTTGTACGTATGCCCGAGCGTATATATGTGTATGTGCTCGTTAGTAGAAAGAAGGAAAAAAATATATATATATATATATAAAAGGAGCAATCGTCCGCTAAGAGAAAAGAGAAAGAGAAAGCGTACGATGCTAATTAACGTGTATAAGGGATAAGGATGCACTGAGAGAAGGATTTATTTATAGTTAATATATTTCGTAACAGTTAATACTGAAATAGTGGATTTTGAGGAAAGAAGGAAATTATAATGTGGAAACGTTCACATTTGACTGAAATTCCAAAATATTACTATTAACGATGCGCATATATTAATAGTTTATATGCTTAGTTAATAAGAAGTCACAAAGAGTAAATGTAAATAAATTTTTCTGTATATTTTTAATATATCTTTTTATTAACTAGAAACAAATTCTTCTCTCAGTGTGTAATAATTATATGGAGTTCGTTGTATCTTTTGTTTTTAATTATTTTCTATAGATATATATATATGTACACGTATGCTTTGCGGGACACCAAATATACCACAAAAATCTCTCTCGCAGGTATTACATACGTTTAATACCAAAAAAGGGCATATTACACCTTCTCGATCACTCATCATCCACCGCAAAACGCGGTAATAATTCACAGCACGACATATTGTCTATACACGAATATTTTTCACCACCGCACACCCCATATATACATACACCTCCGAATAACAATTTCCCCCTGGTCTCTCCCGTAAACAACGCAATGCACATATACAAAAATCCATATCCTCCACACACACACACACCGTACTGAAAAAGCTCCTCTCTCTCACCCCCTACATATACACCTGCACGCGTATACGCGAAAACAATAACATTTAATCCCGCAACTCGCTCCATGAGTCGAGTTAATTCGCAAGCATTATACATGCTTTCCTCTCCCCCCACGCGCCCGCGCGCGCGAGTAGAGAGCAAACGTGGTGGCTATTTAGCCACACGACGAGCGTTCGCTCGCTTTAATGAATTCGTTATTTATTAACGCTACCGGCAAAAGCCGCGAGAGAGAGAGAGAGAGAGAGAAAGGTTGTATGGAGTATTGTTGAATATATATACACATATGTGCGGTGTATAAGCGTGCGGCTGCGTCGCTTGAATTTTAACGTATTGCATTTGTGTGTGTGTATATGTACAGGTGTGTATATGGTTGAAGGTTAGCTAGGACTTTTGCCAGGAGCGTCTTGTGGGTGGTGGGCAAGTGCGGTATTGATTTATTGGGGGGAAAGGTTTGATATCGCCCCATGCTGCTGTTGTTTCCGATTTCGTTCGCTCCGAATTGTTTATGCGCAATGGGTGCGCGGAGGCTGGTGTTATTCTTTCGAATGCAATTTGTTGTTGAAACTTGCGGAACTACCGATGGTTCGCTTTCTACGATACCGTTGCAGCTGTAATCTTCCGGTAGATATATCTTTTTGGTTTTACAAATGTTTGTATAGAATTCTAATTTCTGTTGTTGTCTGTATAAATATTCGTATATTTCCTGTAAATTTCGTAGAAACCGTGATACTTATTGGTTTTACAATAACATTTAAATATGTAATAATATTAGATTTATACACGTGTAAAAATCCATATTCAAAGATCCTCTCGAAAATCTCCTGATAAAACAACGCGCTACTTTATATACACCACTAGGTAACGAAAAAAAAAACCAAAAAAAATCGTTAAATCCCTGACCTTCACCTATACACGACCTCCTCCTCTCATATCTCGCCACTTCATCATCCACTCGGAATTTTCTCAATCACCCTCAGGCATCCGGGGTTCCGAAAAAGCTAGCCGCTTAAACTCCGCGAAAAAAATAATTATCGTCCAATTTCCTCCCCCTTCCCCATTTCCTTCCGCAATAACAACAACAGACAGCAGCAACCTCCTCCGTTTTACGACGCTTATATAGCTCTACTGTGCGCCCACCCGCTCTATAAGAAGAAAACACAGCTCTCTCTCTCTCTTCCCTTCATCCAATTTTTTGCGCTCCTCTTGAAGCCTCCAAGCTCCCGGCTGCTGCTGCTACTGCAGCCCCTATCTCTCGTGTACTTTGTGCATTACCTCCTCCCTCCTTTTTGTGTCTCTCTCTCTCTCTCTCCTCGTGCTCTTTTGAGCGCACTTTGTTTCGTCCCTCGTCGCTTTTCCCCTTCCCTATCACTCGTCGTCGTCGTCGTTGGCGTTGCTGCTGCTGCTACTCCCTCTTTTTATTTTTCGTCAAGCGGCCCGACAGAGACTCCAATTAAATTTCCCGGCGATATAAAAGAAGTGCGCGCGATTTTTCCAACAGCAGGTGAACGCCGGCGGCCGAAACAACGTTAATAAACCGTTTATGGGGTGGAGAGGGGAAGGTTATAGTGATATTATAAACAAAAGTCGCACGTGTATATATATATATAGGCGCTGAGATATAGTTTTAGCACGCGTAAGACTATAGTGTCGTGAAATTGCACGACGTACGTAATGAAATTTCTGGCCTCTGTGTGTATGTGTGTTTTTTTTATTAACTTTTCGTGGTCATGGTGTTTTCGTAGGCTAGTTGAGTTCTTTTGTACTGTAGTAGACAATAGTATAACAGCAGTTTGAGCGGAGAATTGGGATTTTCGGATTCTATGTAGGTCGGGTGCGGTTTTCAAATGATAATGTGTGTGTATTATTGTGCGAATATTTTTATCGGGTGAGAGGAGTATATAGTAGGATTAATTAAATTCAATACAGACTGATAACTGCATCTGTATAATTAACAGCACAGGTTGTCAGTAATAATAGTCGAAACGAATGGTTATTGAGTGCATATATAAAATATAATATGTATAACGTGTGGATTAGGATCTTCATTGAATATATACTAATTAAACTATTATTCGTCCATCTATTTTGATTAGATATATCCTGAATGAATTCACAACGGGAGAATATATTCAAGCAATATGACATTTAATTAACCGTTCGGAATAACACTGTAACGTTTCCTCTGTACGAAAAAAAAAGATTTTTGGATTTACATGGATTATGAGAATCCGTGTGTACGCGCAATTTATTATTTATATGAGAATTCAACGTGATATTATGTGTATAAATTGCGGAAAACGCGGGATTTAATTAAAGATAAACACGTAATTAAAATACTCCGCCACTTTACGTTGTAAAAGTTAAAAGAGAACTTCCGAGTCGACAATTATTACTACCGTGGAAAAAATATCACATTCAGCCACCAAAAAATAAACTCATCTCTGAATAAAATATTTGTATAAAAAACATATACATTCTAATAAAAAATTCATTCGAACCAAACCAAAACCTCAACCTTCATTGCACCTATAGTTATCGAACTCCTCGTCACTAATTCCTTATACATACAACCTCTCCTCGAAGATCAGATAACACGTGTAATCTTCCATATGAATCTCTCCCCTTATATACGCATGTATCTGCACTACGGTTGCTGTCCTGCTTCACTCGTCGTCTCTACTCATCGGACCTTCGTCCCCCCCTCCTCATCTCATGCATAATCTCCGAAATTACACTTGCCAACTACTTCGTTCTATAATCCTACATCGGTCCGATGCACTTTACACAATTACACCATTTAACTGTATACTTTTCGTACAGGTGAGGGTTCGTTAATCCGGCGATTATAGATATAATACACGTTGTGGAATGTATACATATATATAAGAGCAAACGTGTCTGTATTCTTAATAGCGAGCGAAAGGGATGCGGGGAAGTAAAGATATAATAGATGTCTTTCGGAAATACATACGATATATGATGATAATGGTGAATATAAAACCTTCATATAAGGGTGTATTAGAACTAGACATACATTGCGCACACATACTTTAAATTGCACGTATATACATATCTGTATATCGCACCGGCACACGCTCTCAAACAGTTATTAACTGCGCGTTTAGAATTCTGGCAACAATATAACTAGCGCTCGCGTGTGTGTGTCTCTATACGCGTTTGCTAGCTTATACGACATATAATATATACATATATATAAACGTGAAGTGCAAACTCGCGTGGAATTAAGGTCAGCTCATATAAGTTTGCACGCGCGCGTAAGGCAAGGGGAGAAGGGAGGCAGGTATTTTGCATGAATCTGACATTAGTCCGCGTCGGGTTAGCACAGCGCGTTTCCTTGATTCTAGCGGGGCTGCTGTGCTGCTGTGTTTCTCAGTTAAAGGAGGAGTAGGATTCAGGCAACGTAGACTGATAGTCGCAAGCGCGCGAGATGTCAAAATGTCAGATGTAGAGTAGAAAGGAGAGAAGAAGAGGAGGGAGAGAGTTGCTAATGACTGCGAAGTGCGATTTCTTTTCAGGAACAGTCGCTGGGTGACGTGGAGAAATGGAAAGGCCGGTGTTTAATATATCTGGGTATGTTTTTTTTATTATTATTTTGTGAGGTTCCGTCGTTTACACTGATGATGGTTTAATTTTTGTTGAGAATATAGGAACGATAGGTGGTAATAGTAATAAGGTGCAAGTCAGCCAAGACCTGATTTAACCGACCTATACTATATAACTATATTTCGTTAGTTACGTATAACCATATGCTAGTTAAAACAGAGATCAACAGCCGCAGCAACGTCATAATTATTTCAACAAACCACCGACCCAATCACTTAATACTCGTCATACTATATATATATATATATATATACACACACACACACGCACACCGCACGTTACACACGAATTCAATCACCCATATATTACATATCCAACATTCCTCCACACTCTTCCAGTCATCCACTGCTCATCCCCTTCAGCCCTACGATCAATTCACTTATCCTTTTTTTTTCTTCCTCCCTTTCGCATACACGCCACATCATCCGAAAAGTGTAAACTCACGGGTCCGCATTAAACCCCCTTTCCCCCTCCTTTAGCTTCGCGTCGCAGGCGTTCACCGAAAAGCCACGCGTGCCCGGAAAATTTATTCGAGAAGCTGCCTTTTGTTGTATGTTCAGCATTATAAAGCAGCAACCCTTTCACGTTCCTGCGTGTATGTATATATATATATATATATACGTACACCTGCGAGGATTCGGGATTTATCGACGGCGATGGGGGACACGGTATGTATATGGACTGCAGGGACGCGCGCGCGCGTATATATCGGTGAATAATGAAAGTGGCTCAGAGGAACGCTCGGTGTGGTGGTTGCGAGGGCTTTTTTGTGTCATTTTTTTCGCAAAAGAGAGAGAGAGAGTGAGAGTGAGAGAGGAGTAGACAGTATTAGAAATCAATACTCTCTAACTGTGTAGGACAGAAAATGCGATAATCCGAATGTTGCATAATAGGTATATGTGGTTTTGGATTGGTACAAAAGCGTTTATAACGTGGATATCTTCATAAGAAACCAGTCAGCTTTTCAACCCTCTCAAACCCTCGTATATACAACAAACTACCCAACATTCATATTACTCCCACCTCCGCCATATATATACGCTTTGACCTTCGGCATCATTTATCCACACTCTTAACTCACCCAGTCTCTCACCCTCGCGTAGACATCCAATTCTTCACCTTATCATATCTCACCACATATATACACACATACATCCCTAGCACCTTTGCGCTTGTGCTTCCACCCATCCATGTCTCCTTTCATCCCTCCGCACGACCCAATTTCTCAAGCAGCAGCAGCAGCAGCTCAACTCTCCCCTCCGCGTTTCGTCGTCGTCTTCCCTTATAAACTACTCCCGCGTATACTAACTCACCCGTGTCCTCTCCTCCCGTATACTATATCTACGCGTAGTGCCTCTCCTTTT
>JAWWEQ010021232.1:0-29396 GCA_035583055.1 Torymus tubicola
ATATATACACACGCTCATACCCGTCGCCTTTTACACGCGGACTATGAAGGCGCGGTTCTTGGCTGTTGTTCGGTGTGTTGTACGCTGATTCGCGTTTATTGAGTTGAGTCTTATCGTGATGTTGTAAACTTTGAATTATTTTTGCTTAACGCTAGTGAAATGTTCCCAATGATCGCGTTTCTTATTTAAAAATCGTTCTGTAATATATACCAAAAATTAAGCGAGTAAATACTCAAGAAGTCGTGATGTATATTATACTGTAAATTCATATATACGTTATTTTTTCAATTCTTTTGACGCCTCATTGAGCGAAGCAGCCGTAACACGGCATAAAAGTATACGCAATGCGCATTACTTCTTCGCCATCAATTCTAATGATTTTCAAAAAGCCATCCAGTAAAGGGAAGGAAGGGGAAAAAATCCGCGAGGCCGTTAAGAGGAATTTTACGACTACCCCATACATTAAGCTCTACAAGATTTTCCATTTCCCGAGCGACGCGCGCGCGCGCCCGGCTGCTTTATAAAGAAGTCCAACAATTTGTTAAACCCGCTGAGTGAATATATATGTCTATATATAGACACATACACACATAGACTGGCTATACGCCCCCGGCGCACGAGGGAATTTTTATTCATCCCAAGTTGCGCGAGACAATAAAAGTTCCCAAAGTGTCTGTATAACTTCGAAACTCTCCGGACGAGAAACATCTTACGCGCCAATCGGAGAGAGAGAGAGAGAGAGAGAGCGCGAGAAGGGGATGAGAAACAAAAAGGAAGCAGCGCACGCGCGCAGGGGGTAGTTTATATGTGGGTCTTGAGGGCGTGCGCGTGAGAATGTGGAGCGAAATTTTCGCGAGAAAAGATGGACTTTTTGTACGTGTGGCGTGATGTACGGCGCTCGGCAAAAAAAGAAAGAGAGAGAGATGTTCCGCTATGACGGATTTCACGCAGTCGGTTCTACCGGAATATTTCTGCCTTTGCATTATGCGAGTATTATATATCAATACGTATACGCGGCTTGATATTTCCTTTTAATTTCGTTAATGGAAGAGTCTCGTTAATATTTATTAATCGTAATTGCAGCCTGGCACATTTGCAAATAATGCTATTTATTCAATTATAGACTATTTACGTTGTACATTTCGACTCTTCTGATTAAAAGACCAGATTTTTTTTTGTCTTTATCGCGCGTATTTAATCTGTAATTGTAAACAGTTTCAACATCGAACCGCAAAGTGTACTGCTAATGCGTAGTATTGAATAAATAGAGGAAATAAACCAGAACACCTGGAATTCGATGGTTTGTTAGAGAAAAGTGTTTAACGGGTCAATGCTTACATTTTTTTTCGATGCTTAAAAAATCGTGAGTGACGTGAACATTTATACCGAATATATAAGTTTAATATTTAAGTGTTAATTAATTAAAATAAATATATGCATTTATTAAAAAAAAAGAGAGAAAAACGTAATACAATCATTCTCCATTTTATATCTCACTTTAAAACAGTACTACATCGCACACCCTTCAACCGATCTAAATTCAAAGACCCTTAAATTTGAAAACTTAAACATTCTAACAGAGCTAAAGCAAAAAGAAAAAAGAAAATTCAAAACGACCCAACATTCTTTAAAGTCTTTTAAAAACCCAATCTCATTTATTTACATCTACTTACGTTCTTTCCTTGGCGCACCGCCGCATACCTTTCGCCACGGTAGTTCGAGGCGCGCGCACGCAGTCGCGTCGTCCTAAAGGCAAAATAACGCTTCGCGTACACTGAACGAATTATCCCCAAGACGCTTGCGCGAATCGAAGACTCTCTACAGTCCTTGGAGATTCCTCGTGCCTCATCTACTTTATGGCCCTGTGCGCATTCGTTAACGCACGCGAGCGCGCGCGCGCCTCGCCGCATTACGCTTATTCTAAATTCGATTGGAACGTCCGCGCACCACCGCCGTGTATATATATACGTTTCTCTTTTTGCTATTCGTTTCGGATGCTGCATAGCTGAGTGAAGTTTACTTAAGAGGTATAGGATATTATTGATTTTTAGTTTGTCGCGTTATATCGTGAAAGGATGGTGAATTATATCGTTGAAATTAATTTATACGTAGTTTTAAAAGAATCCTTTATCTTGTATGTATAGTTATCAGAAAGATAAATCCCTTGTACTGTATATATATATAACGCAGGAATTTCATAACGCTATATATCCATGTTTTAAAATAGATGTATGCGTGCCACAGCCCGCTAACTTCGATATTCGATCTCATTTTCTTCTCTGTATTTTCCACATGTGTATATACATATATACGTATATATACACACATCCTCGCACATTCGCCTTCGACCTCTGCATTATTTCAGCTACCTCTCGATGGATTACAACGACGTACGTAGCAGCCAGACTCTCTCTGTCTCTCTCTCTTTCTCTCACACTCACGTATATAATATATATAAGTCGTGGCAATAAAACGTCGACGCTCGCTTTGCACACGCTCCGACTATATACACTCGCGTATACGAAATATGCAAAGACAGAAGGAGTGAAATGCTACCACTACGACGTCTCGCGTAATAATTGAATGAGCTGCGCATATATATACATACGCGCTCACACGTGTATGTATATATATCGTATTTGCTTATGCAGTATTCACTCAAACCCCGTGTATAGTGGTATAGTTCGGTCTAAGCTGCGCATATATCCGTTTGCGATCCTTTCGTTCTTTCTCTTGGAAATTTTTGTGCGCGCGCGCGTGACGTTTCGTATCATTCTTCTTCGTCGTGGTTTTGACGGTTTTAGATTTGTTTTAATGCATCGCGAATTTCATACCCCCGCGGAAGAAGGTAGTGGGATATGCTATACGCCGCGGCGGAGGATGAAATTTATAAGGGGGAAGTGAGTAATGTCGGGGGAAGTGCATGCCCTACCCGTATATATATATATATAACTGCCTCGTGGTTTTCTTTAATGGCCCTGCGTGCGGCTAGAGTGTTGCTGCACACGGTGATGTATTTGTTTCGAAGTCTCTTTTCGGTTATATTCATTTTTTTTTCTTCTCGTACCAATTTGTTACTAAAATGTTTCCTATAGAAAATTTTTTAAAGAATTTCTATATTCATATACCTTTGGCTTCGGTTACCATAACTTTTTATCTTTGTAAAAAAATTTGATCCTTTATCGTTGGAATTTCTTTTTTTTTCTAACGACACTATATATATATTGCAGTAGCGCGTTGCACAGCTGCACGTTACGTTACACCGGCGTGGCAAGTACGCGCTTTCGCATATATAAAAAAAAGTCTGCAAAGAGTATACGGAAAACTCTACAGAGCATTCTTACATTTATACAAATATATATTCTTCTCTGTCGTGGCGTTTTTCCATCAAACGTCAAGGTATCACGCGCGTTCTTCTTCTAAAAGAATATAACGCATTGTTATAGAAAACATGAACAGAACACGCGCAAAGAGCAAAGAGACATATATATACATCTAAGGTTTCTGACGAAGCTGCCTTTCAGTATCTTCTACTTCAGCCTCTCCCGCCTAGTTACATCATTATCTCGAACGGAAAGCGTTTGAAAACGGAACCCGAGAGCGCGCGCGCGCGTACTACGACAACCGACGAGTCAATTGCACTTTTAGTCGGAGATGGAGGATTCTTATCGGACGACGAGGAACAGAGAGGGAGAGCAGAATAAATGCGTGGGCGCGACTGTGTTGGCTGGAACGCGGGTGCAATGAACGAGAGAACGGGTGGAGAAGAGAGAGAGAGAGAGAGAGAGAGAGAGATCGCGTCTCGCGAGATATACTATATATACGAGGGAATTGCGACGGGGAGTGTTTGGCCGGAGGTTTGCGATCGAGTAAAACATTTCCAGGAAGAGAGAGAGAGGGAGTGTTTATCGACGACGAGGAGCGTTAGTGTAGTTATATCGATTGCGTGCGTCGCGAAGTTCATTTCATAGATGGTTGTTTAAGAATTTCAAAAGTGTTTTCCGTGGTGTGTGGATACGAATGCTATGTTTAAACATGAAAACCGAGTACGACAGATCCGCTGCTTGTAAATTTTCGTTTCAAAAGGTTTAAATTTTTACTTTTTATGATTTAGAAAGAATAATAATAAAGATTTTTATTTATTAAGATCCAGTAAATGTAATTTATAACTTTTTTCTTGTATCACAGTGTAACCCTTTCAATCTACTTTTAAGAATTATTATTCACGATAATAGCTTAATTATCACGGTAGCTGTAATCAATTACACGCGTATACGTTATTAACTACTTCACGGGTCAAGACTATACTATACGATTAATTTGAAAATTTAGACTTTGATAGTTGATTAGTTTGAAAGCCTCTGGGCAAGCACATCAAGAGCTTTGCAAATCGCGACTTGCACTTTAATTTATAATAAACAAGCCATCAATTATCATTAATAATGTGGCGCAGAGCAGATAAAAAATGAGGGCGTCGGCGCGCGTGATTTATAATTTTCACGTGCGCGTGCCGCGTAAGCGCGAATATTTTCCCGAGAGGCATATACACGCGCGCGCGCGCGCGCGTGTGTTTATCGAAAAATAAACGAGGAAGACGCGAGATAACGTTGGGAAGAGGAGGTAAAAACACGAGACGTGGGACGAACGGGGAGGTTTTTGAGTTACCGCGTGTCTATTAAATAATGGCTAGAAACGAAATTTCTTCGTGGTAATGGAGATATAAGGTTGTAAAAAGATTTTACTTGATATTTTTAATATTTTTATTATACTATATTTTTTTATAAGGGTCAAAATTTATGGTATAACTTGTAGTAGTTTTGTTCGGAACAACCAACGATTACACTAAGAACCCTAAATAAAAAAAAGGCATTTCGTTATCTTCTCAGCCTGAAAACACGTCTCAGTCTCGTATGAGCTACCACGTTACCCTGATAAAGCGTTTCTCTTCTAAATATATATATATATATATATATATATATATATAACCTCCTTGCAGCCTTGACTCGCGGGTCTTTCTCTCTGAAGTGCAAATCGCGCGGCCGTCGTCTCTGTTGATTTTCCGGCCTCGCAAAATAGCCGCGGAATAAATCGAGCAGGAGCCCAGGTCAAAGGAGAAAAATTTCCATGGACTCACTCTCTTTCTCCTCGTCTCTTTCGTCTCAGCCTCGTTCTCGCGCTCACGCGAGAACGGCAAAAGCATGAGCTTAGCCGGCGAAACTTAATTGCAGCCGGGGGTGAAAGCTTGTTCTTTCGCACGCTGCGAACTTTTCTTCGAGCTTTCGAGGAAATGCTCGCGCGAGCAAGCGGCACTCGTATTAGCATATTCAAGTGCTGATTAAGTTGAAGAGTGGAGAACGAATTCTATTAAGGATTTAACTGTTACTCTCGCAAGGTTGCTAGCTAGCGCTTGCGCGTAACAGAGAAAAAGAGAGAGACAGAGAGAGAGAGAGACAAACGTGGCAGGTTTTCTGTTTTTAGTTGTATCTAGTTAAGCGGATTTAACACTGAAAATGGGTCTCAGTGTAAGGGAAAAAGTTTGAAGCGTTAGATTAGCTTTGTGCAATTTTGTCCAAGTTGTCTTGCTTAGCTTTAATAAAGTAAAGAGGCGGATGAAAGTACGACTGAACTGCAAAAGCTTCACCTTCCTCGTAAGATTTTAACGTAGTAATACGATGGTTTAATTTATTGCTTATTTCATTAATCCAGTAAAATTACTTTAACAAAATCAAAGAAACCTGATTTTTATGGACAGAATTAAAAAGCTTCGAGAGCAAGTATTTGTTTCGTACAATCGACAAGAGTGACGTGCAAGTTTGCGTAGCGCGTATAGTGGTTTTAAAATAAATGATCACTCGACGACAAACGGTCTCCATCGCTTTCCATCTCGTATACCGCGTGATGGCATTTTTTTTTGTTTTCACAACGACCTGGCTAAAGGTAAATAAAAAATGCCCACGCGCCCGGTGTATAACAATGCACCGCCTGCTATCTAGAGTTTGATGGCTACGTGTGTGGCGTGCAATTTTAGGTCAGCTTTGTTCCAAGTGAAAACCGAGTGTACCTCAGTGATTGTTGTCGTCGCGCTTTAATAGTAAACAATTTTTGTGAATTTGATCCGCAGCAAAAGAGGTGAAAAATGAAAAATTTCGCCCTTATTCGGAAACGAACAAATTATGGTGATTTGTTTTTGTACACCAGCAACGCTTAAATTATAACTTTATACTCAGTACGAAAACTAATGTGTAAATCATCTTTATAATATTAAAAAAAAGTCAGCGTTCTCATATGAGGAATGAAAAAAAAAAGAAAAAAGTAAACACTCACGCAACGAATCAATGACTCTTGCCCTCTTTCTTTTCAATTATCGTCGAAATGTGGGCTCGCACTGTTTGCCTCTAACTCGACTGCATTGCGCGGCTGAAACTTCGGCCGAAAAAAACGCGCGTACGAAAAAGCGCGCAGAATGTAACTGTTCAAACAAAAATTTTTCAGCCCACTACTATATATAGACACGCACCACTCCATTTTCATCTAGAGCAAGCAAGCGGTGCATTCGCGTTCTCTCCCTTTATCTCTCCCTCTCTCTCTCTAAAAGGGTTTCTGGAAAAAATGAACTCCACTCGTAATCGCGAGGGTCAACAGCAGAGCATAACGCTAGTAGAAAAGGAAGCGAGAACTTGCAGTTAATTTTCACGAGATAAGGGGATATTATACGCGTCACAGCAAGTAGTAGACGATGGGTTTGGTCGGACAAACTCAGGTACGACGGGGAAAAGCGTGCTTTTGGTTTCTTCAAATAGTGCGAGTTCCTGATGATGCGAGACTTTTGTGCATGCAAATATACCGAGAGAAAGCGTTGACACGGACATTTTGCGGACACTGCTTGCAAGCGATATTCCACAAAATTGAGGCAAAGAAGTTGCTGTTTGTTGTCTGTGGAACTGTGGCTCGAAAAATGTTTACTAAAAAATATATATGGCAACATAGTTTGGAAAAATAAATAAAGCGTAGATTGACAAAGCAAAAGCGGTTTGGAAAAATATAGAGTTAGCTTGTGTGTTTACCATTACTTCAAAGAAATTTTGGTAAAACTTTATTCTAAACGCAATGATGTATCTAATCGTTACTTTTAAATTAGAGATATTTCCAATTCGTTGAAAATTTTCCTCTCATACTCTTCTCAGCTCATAAAAGTACCTAATGGACTTTCACTTCAATAAGAATACATCAAAGACATCTTTCATTACTAAAAAATTCCATTTTCCGAGATGAATCTGTAAAAGTATCATCTCCTCCCGACTTAAAAAAGAAAAAAAAAATGAAAATTATTATTGACAAGCTGGGTAGTAAAATCGAAAACCGCCGAATAATTTACGAGATTAAAAATTCAAATCGATATCATCAGTGTTGGAGCCATTACCTCATCCCTCCACCTATTTTACGAGAGCGACGGCAAAAGAAAATTTCCGCGTAGGATGAATAATCTCGCGCGTTCGTTCGCGCGCCGCTCGTCGTTGGATTAATTCCATAATGCTTCCTCCTCCTCCTCCTCCACCTCCACCACCTCTTCGTTCCCGATAAAAACCGCGGCGCGCACGTCGAGCCGACTTTTACACGAACGTGAGAGCGCAATGTACACAAGGGAGGAGACATAGCGCGTGTTATCTTTATATACGCGTTATTTTCGAGGCCTCTCGATGCGCTGCTGTTAGTTGACGAGGCGAGAGCGGGTGGGAGAGAGGGAAAACAAAAACGCTCGTCCCGAATGTATATAGAGAGGATGTGAGAGTAAATTGAATGTGGGGAGACTGAGGCGTCGCTGATGGCAATAGAAGGGAGAATTATTTATGCGAACGGGAATTTTGCAAGGTAAGGGGGGAGGATGATTACCAACGCTTTTCTGTGTGCGTGGCTGGGGTTTAAATAGTGGAGACGCGGTTTATATTTTAATGGAGTTCACCCATGTGTTTGTTGAGCGGAAAAAGATTGTCGATGAAAATTTGTGTACAGACCCCAGTTGTTTTCGAACTCGATGAAATGGATGTCCTTGCAACGTGCGATACGTTACGTGAAACTTACTTTTTAACTGTTTTCTTGTAAATAATCAAAAAACTTACCCTACCATCATTATTTAAAGTTTTGTTCGTCGCAGAAAGACAGCGTGTACTGGTACTTACCTAAAACAAAGAAAAATACAATTTATTAGATTATTAGAAACAAATAGCAAATGAAAGTTTAAATCAATAATAGGTAGGAGTAATCTATTTAGAATAAACTATATACATGTATTCCATAGCTGTCAGTAATAGACATTTCTATTATATTAACGAACAAAGGTAAGTTTTATATTATAGCCGTTTCCAAACAATAGGAAACATTCAGTGTATATTGTTTATATAAAATATAACAGACGTGAAATTCTTGTTTATTTCATACAACTCATGTAATAAAATTGACATGCCTTCTTTATTTCTATTATTAAGACGTATATAATAATTTAAACATATCATGATACTGAAAATTCTATGTATTACGAAGAAGCAAAATACATGGTTCCCATCTCAAAATAAAGAATGTACAACATCCCTCTATATCAATCCAATCTATTCGAAGAATCCAGCCTTTCACCCACCCACCCCTTGCTTCTGAAAACAACCATTCGACAACGCAATAAAGCATGAGCTAGACAACAGGACAGATTCGATACATCGAACCCTCTCCCCGTTGATAGCAAAGCGCTCTACTCGTCGATCGTATCGCGTTTGCTTCTCTCTTCCTTTCCCCTTTCATTTCCCGCAAGTCGCGTAGTAGTCTACTCCCCTTTCGTCCTCATCATCAGAGGGTTGGGAGTAGCCGTTGTTTTTACGGCGTCGCTCGGCTTCCTTTTTATCACCAATATTTTCCGCTGGCCGGTAATTGACGCAGCCAATCGTTCCGCTGGTCGACTCCATTTCTCAGAAGTGGATCGTAGAATCACAAGTGACGCGCAGGTGAGATGTTGGCTTTCAGCGGTAAGGGGGTGTTAACGTTGTCGTTGTTGTTGTGAAAATTTGAAATTTAACCATAGTATAATGATAATTTTCTTCGTTCTTTATATCTCGGACTAGACTAACGTTGAAATATAACTTTATGATCTCACGTGGGCGAGAGTTTAAATTTCGCACATATCTTTGCGTAGGCAAAAGAATTTCGTGGAAGACTACGAGGGAAAGTTGCGAGACGAGGGGGTTTCGCAATGTTTCAATTAAAATTTAATTACTTTGTGATTCTTGTGCGTGTACACGCGCGCGCGCCTGCTCGCTCGCGTCGAGATTAGATAGACTGAGCTTCATGAAATTTTAATTAACGAGAGTCGACATTCCACTGCACTTCGGGATATATATACTCGTGGTTGTGCGCGTTGGTGGTGGTGGTGGTGACGACGGCGACCGCTTGGATTAAAAGCAGAATGTAGAATTTAAAATATGCGCGGTAATTCTTTCGACGTGCCGGAGACTTTGGGTTACGAATGCAATATTTCAAGTTTTGAAGTTATTTTGCCCGTCGAGGGTAAGAGAAAAGAGACGTGCAGGTGGTTACTGAACATTAACTCTAACAGGAGTAAACAGATTTTCAAGGGTCAGTGTGCATGTTTATTTTACAAACAAATCTTTGGAGTTTCAAAATTTCCAATGAATTTGTTGAAGTTTGTAAATTGTGGTCATCGAAGTGAGAGGTTTAATTGTAAATATTGTTATTTTATAAAGCATAAATAACAGATCCTTTTTATAGTTGAGAAAAACATGAAAGCACTTACAGAATACATCATAATCGTTAAAACATGTATGCGCTAACATAGCAGTATTCTAAAACAATGAAAATTAAAATTTCATCGACATTATTGAACAAACCCCACAACTGAACCCAGCCCCCTTATGCGACAAGTTAGTAATCTCAAAAGATAATAGCTTCTATTCATGGCCATTATCGAATACTAACAAACGTTCACCCTTTAAGCTCAGCCGGAGAACGTGGGCGCGCTCGCACGCGTCGACCACAATAGCCGTCACTCTCAATCGCCTTCACCTCCCTCACAAAGAAACTTTCCCGGTGCTGCAGCACAGCCTCTCTCTCTCTCTCTCTCTCTCTTCCTCCAACTAAAAATCTCCTCCCCTATTCTCCAGCCTGACTTTGGACTTCTCCCATCCTCTCTCTCTCTCTCTCTCTCTTTCTCTCTCGTCGAATTTCCGCAATTAACCTCGGGACAGGGATCGCCTGCCGCCAAAGGACGAGGGTTCGTTCTCCGTCTGGCGTGCGCGACGCTCACCCTCGTCAAGTCCGCGCCAACGCGGCCGATGCACCCGCGCGAGACTGAGCGTGTGTATCGTTTCCGCGCCATTTCATCCGGGGAATCAAATAATGCTGTAGGGGTGCTTTAATAGCCAACGAGATGGATTCTTCTTCAATGTTTTTTTTTCCCTTTTTTTTGATGGCAGGTTTTCAATTTTAGATTTTCAAGGGATGATTATTATTGACGAAGGTTTTTGAACCACGACGCGGGGTTCGCGGGTGTATATGTTTGATTTGAAAGGACGCAGCGAGAGGGGAAGATATTTAATTAACGAATTTTCCCTGAGTGATTCGGAGTGACGGTTGACGCCATACTATTGTTCATTGTGTTCAAACTTGATGAAAGGAATGATGTTCGAATAGAATTGAAACGAATAGCGCTGCTGCGTAACAATAAGAAAAAAATTTTTATATTATTTTATTTGTTTCTGTTTGCTATGATGACAACACTTCAAAGTAAAATTTATAAAATGACAAACTAATTTAACAGTATTCGTCGTATAATTATGCACGTAATGTGCTAATAAACTACGTCAGCTTTTCCTTTGTAAAATTAAATTGTATATTATAGGCTGTTGTGTTAAGGAATTCTTGTTGAAATAGTCGAACAAAGGACTCCTAGAAGTATTTTTCACGAAAAATTATTAGCAAAGGGTAATGTTTCTCGTTACTCCTAACAGTGTGCTTTACGAAAAACACCGTGAAAATTTCTCGGAAAATTAACGGGCTGTTCCGTGTATATATTTTAAAACGTTATTTTACTTTAGCAAGCAAAAGAGTACACAGAGGAATTTTAGAGAGCGTGTATCGCACGAGTATTAAAATTAAAATTGAAACAAGGCTGTTCATGGAATTCTAACGTAATACTGGAGTAAATAACAATGCATTTATGCGAAAATAGTTTATAAAATTAAATTAACCAAAATAATTAAGCTCCATTGTCATAGTTTATTGCGCGAGTTTATATTTTATGTTAAACCACGTGAAGAATGTGTAATACCGAAAAAAACTACTTATACGTATCATATAACATCAACATAGCTAACCAGCATAAAAATATATTTATTTTCTTTTTCAAATTATTTTCACTAAAATCACTATGTAACATACTTCTAAATAACGCAGTAAAAGAAAAAGCTTTACTAATACCCTTTGTCCCTTCTATAATGACTTAGACCCAACCGAAAGCCACCACTGCATTTCCTCTGTCGCTCACTCACTCGCTCTCTCAATTCCCTGTTTCGAAGGGCCGGCAAGCGGGCAAACGTTTGCCCTGCGAGTCGTAGGTAAATAGACTTGCCAATAGGCGTATAGCGACGGGATTCAGATGGTCCGAGTCGCGCAAATACGGCTGCTTTTATAATTGATAAGTGTAGGGAGAGTGAGGATATTAAAGGTAGGTACGTTGTTGACCGTGCTTTCGTCGTTTCGCTGCCAATGGAATACTATTTTTGTCGCTCTAATGACGTAGGAAAATGTTGGTTTTGCGGATTATAGATGTTTAAGAATGTTTAGGAAGTTATCAAACTGTCATATTATGCAAGTCGACACCGACGTTTATTTTCACATGATTAATAAATTGTCTATGAACATTACATTTAGATTAAATTTACAATTAAATCATCCATATATAACACTTCGTAACGAATGATAATAATAATTAATCTCTATCCCTATGAAGTATTGATTGCAAAGTTGGATTATAAGCATCTTGCTGCTTATGAAACACGTGCGAAATCAAGGCGTAACTGCGTAAATTATTATAGCAGCAACAGCAGCTAATGCCGTCGAGGGATCGAGCGCGCATTTCGTTATTTCTTTCGTCGCTATATACATTGCTTGCGCGCGCTTATTCTCTCTCTCTCTCTCTTCCGTTTATATCAAATATGCTCGCTCCAGCGAGAAATTTAATTAGCGTCGAGAAAATTAATGCGACTAAGAATGCCTGTCATTCGTAGTAGTACGGTCATTAATTAAATTCCAATGTTGATATTTTCGAAGCAACCCTTGGACATGCACGCCATATACTCTCATCTTCCTTATTTATCCGCATCGACTAGGGGCAAATCGTAGATGTGTAATAGGTATATACCATTGCAATTTCTAGTTATAACGATAAAGCAACCAATTATTTCTTTATTGACATAAAAGCTACCTGTACGTAAATACAGTGTAGTCGCCTATTCGAAACTATAACTATACGATTTCGGAGTAACCACAACGTCTATTGTATGTACGCGCGGATCACGAACTCGTGCTATACGTACAAACACGCTCGATTCCAGGCATCCGGAAAACCATCGTCCTCTGCATTCAGATCGTCACGCGCCTTATTAATCCAGTCGAGAGGAAGTAATTCGCAAGAGCCTCGGTTCACTGCAGAGGATTCCGAAAAAATAAGTACCGTAAAGAAAGAGAGAGAGAGAGAGATAACCACGGATGCGTTCACATTCGAGGTTAGACGATCGGTTGGCGATCCTCAATTGAAAGCGCGACGCGATATTCTCGCTCTATTTGGTCGCTTTAATATGCGTTCAGGGATGCAGGTTAGGCCATCGTGTGCTTACGATACTCTCGGTTCTCCGTTGCATCTCATCATCTGGAGTGCAGTACAATTCGAGGGTATACGTCGCTCCTTTTTCGGGTGGTTTTGGGACGAATGGCGAGTGTAATGGCCGAGGAACGGGGTTATGGAGAATACGTTGACGTTGTCACTGGCTTTTTCAGATTTATTCGACCCGATAAATAGTAAGATAAAATGTCGTCGTTGACTGCGTTATATAATTTATATGTAAGAAATATATTATTGTGTTTTAATTGGCAATCAGAACTAATTGCAAAGTTACGGGTACATATTGTATTATTTATTCTATTTATAATGATAAGTTTAAATGAAATACTAAGCAAATATAACATATATACGAATGTATATCTGATATAATATTCATTGATCATACAATACTTTGCATTGTAAAATGTAAAACCTCACAAAAATAACTTTACCAAAACTAAATTTCAACAATTTCTCCCATAATTCAGACGATTCGCCTCACCACTTCCACTAAATAAACCATTTCCGCAAACATCGCACCGCGTACTGCTTCTATACAAACACAGCCCATATATATACATATACACGCATAGACATACACGCCTTGCACTCTCGTGTAGAAAACGAGAGACGATCGGTAATCAGCGATTGCTCGTCACGCAGCCTTCGACGCGTCTACTCCTTCTCCACCTCCTCTTCCTTCATCCCCCATATACCATCTTCCCATTCAGTTGCCGTCTCTTTCGCAGTCGTCGTCGTCGTCGTCGTCGGCCGCTGCGCGCCATTTTCGCCGACTTCCTTTGCATGAGGTAATGCAACGAGCTGCCAATCTCCTGGCGGGGATGCGAGAGTTTCTCGCGATCGCAGATTGCGCAGCGACGTCGACGACAACTACGTATATACACACACATAGGGGAAGGGGGGGACGCCACCGACGCGATTCAGAGATGCAGTTAGCGATTGCGAAGAGAGACGAAGGCGAAGAACCGTACAGTGTGTAGTTCGTACGTGTGTTTGGTTGGTTTGAAATGGGTGATGGAGAGAGGTATATAGTGAGAATTAAATTGTAATTTTCAGAATGATGTGTATTTGTATAGCATCGAAGTAAGTTGTTATAATAAAGTTTAATTTTAACATTTTTTACAGTTTCATAAGGTTTGTTCTGTTATTACACGTATTTTTGGTTTTGTCTTCTTTTTTGGTACACGGTATACCCTCGAAAAATAAGGCAAAATCTCACATACGTTATTGCACGTGCTACTAAAATTACGTTATACACGTCATATATACCAGACGAGTTTTGATATTAAAAAAGCCATGTAAGCGCGCTCGGCGTAATGACGATATCAGCAGCCGCGCGGTACGCGATGCGATGTGGCGTTGAAAAAGCCAAGGGAGATTTTCGGACGTCAACGCGCGGACACTCGCCGCCGTGCGCATTCATATACGCGAGCGCGCGTGTACGGCATTCAGGAGCAAATCGCCGATGTTATATAGTCGCCCGCTCGGACGACGTTCAATGCCCCAAGTATAGCGTCCGCTTTCCTCTCTCAGTCAAGCCATTCAAGAGGTACGCTGTATATATCGCGTAATCACGCTGAGATTCATGACGGTGCGTCTCGGTTTTTCTCTTTTTTTTTATATCTATGTATAACAGTCGTGTCCATTTGGAAGCTTATTGAGGATGATGGCATTTTGGTGGTTGAATGAATTGCTGTAGAGTTATATTATTTTATGGCAAATGTTGTATTTATTTTTGTGTTGAATGTTTGTTTTATTAAGAGTATAATGTAACTGAATATGTTTATGTAAATATTTGTAAAGGTTTAACTAGCAACAACTAAAAGTCAACTGAATAAAGAGAGAAATAGAAAAAGATACCGATAAGTATTAAAACACCGGTGTGTTTACGAATAACGTATTTCTTTTCTCATGCTAAGTCCCTTTTAATAGTTGCCGCTCGTTTGTTCATTTTACAGTGACTCCTTTTTGTATATTGCACGAGATTTCGTCTCGCGTCAAAGAGAAAAATGAAAATGCGTGCATGAAACGAAAATCAGAGAAGTAAAAGCATACGCGTGTATATATGACAAAAAGGGAAAAGTACGGTGCTGGTAATGGCTACAAGCTGCTTTTAGATATAACGTTTCGTTGTATACGAATATATATATATATACGTGTATTTGAGAAGGTAACTGTACAGGATACATAAGTATTTTATTCAAATATAGCTTATTCCCATGAATTATTATACATTGCAACTTGTTTTATTGCTATTTTAAAACATTTATAGACTTTTATTTACCCTTTATTTACCGTAAAACCGATATAAATAGTCAAGGTATCATATGTCATTGGGCAAAGGTAAGGAAATTCATTATTTACTCACGACTATCTAAAATAAGATCGACAGAAATACGAGTATACGAAGGCCATGCCCGAAACCAAATAAGCGAGACAGACGACACGATGCTCAAAATATTTGGAACAGATTAAAAAATTCATTTTCAAAGTGAAAGCGTCTCGCTACAAATATATCATCGCGAGAGTAAAATATAGAAACGAGAGAAAAGGTCGCGGGGCGGAGGGGCAAAAGGCGAGCGCGCATTCAGTTCTTAATACACATTGTAGGAACTCAAAGAAAGAGCAAGCGAGGAGGAGGAGAGAAAGAAGAGAGTTAGGAGGTGGTGCACTTGAGCGCGCATGCACGGAGTAGAGTGAGAGAGAGAGAGAGAGAGAACTCGAGAGATCTTCGAGAATAACGAGAGCGCGAGCGTAATGGCCTTTACGCGACGATAGTGCTAGAAACGCTACAGGAGAGATGTTGAGAAAGGAGCAGTCCCCGAATAAACGCCATTGACCGATTACGATCGCAATTATGCCGGTCCGAAGAGTCCAAGGCGAGACGACTTTTTTTTCTGCGCGCGCAGAGAGGAGGTGGCAGCAGCAGCGTCGTTGTACGAGAGGAGTGCATGTCTTCGCCTCGACGAGTTTTTCGAATCGCCCACGCGTTGATGATTGGCGATTCGATTGTTTCGCTCGGCGGGTTGTTGGATATCCGTTATAGTACAGTACGCTATTTTTTCGTTTCCTCGTTCTTATCTGTTGCACATGTAGTTATCGAAGTTATCAAAATCTTACAGTAAGTTTATAGAAGGGAGTTCTCAAGCTTTTAATTTTTGAAAAAATTTTTTCTATTAGAATGCGTTTCGAGATTTTTAAATATGTATTTGCCACGCAAAATATAGTTGTTTGGAGAAGAAAACATACGCGCACTCAAGTAGTGTAAGATAAATATTTAGTTTAGGAAAGTTGGTAAATAAAATAAGAGTATTTGGTTGACTAATAGCAAAATAGTTTCTTGCTTAACTTATAACGGCTCTCGGACCTGGTTATATTGTAAATGAGATTGTAAAAAATTCAGCGCATGCGATTGACATTTTCGTTGAAAGTCGTTTTACGACTTGAAAGTCGGATCGACACTTTGCAAGCTTAAGTCGATGTCTTTTGCGAGGGAAGGCGATTGAAATGAAGAAGAAAAAAAATCGAGAGGAAAGGAGAGAGAGAGAGAGAGAGAGAGAGGGAGAGAGAGAGACGGACAAGAAGACCGAGAGAAAGAAGTAAAATTTGATTTAGATTGTACAAAGTGCAAGATACGTCTGACCATTCCCTAGACTTTTCTACTTAACTAATAAAAACTTTCATTTTCCGAGTTTTTTTTTGGCATTCTAACTGTTTTACTACTTGTAGAACCGACTGTAAAAGTAGTGCTGAATACCTCTGTTGGATTACAAAACTCCTAAGTACACTAAAATTATACAGACTATCACTATTACTGTAGAATAAAAATATTTTAATAAATTTCCGCGACGACTTTTTCCTACGAAATAAAATTAAGAAAACAAGATCATCACGACATTCACAGCAAACCGACAAATTTCGCAACCGCACATGCAGATATTTTTCCCTTTCTCTCTCTCTCTCTCTCTTTCTCGAGCACCTAAACCATCACGTTCCCACCCGTACCACACTCATCCTCGTCGTCGTCCTCTTCTCGCGCATGGATCTTTCATTTTGGATTCTAGGGATCGAAAATCCAAAAGCCTGCGGCCTCGTCACCTTTCTCTCTCTTTCCCTTCCTTCGAGCCAAAAGGACGATATCGCGGAAATCCTTTTTCCGGAAACAAAACGCTCGCTCACCGATCACGTACGCGTCCAGTAGAGAGAGAGAAGGGGTTGAGTCGAGTAAAACGGGACTCGCATGGCCAACGAGCTGGCCACTCTCGATCACGTACACGCGGCGTCGACTTTACTCTATCGCACGCTCCTGCTGCTGCTGCGGTCAGTTGTATAGTGTAAAGGTGCGCATAAACAGGCATGGATATGCGAAAAATCTCTTACACACGTGCGTCTCTTTGCGCGAAATGTTCGCTATAATGCTGTGTGTATGTGTACGACGAGTAAACTAATTAAGGTAGATTAGCGCGCCGGTGAGAATCCGCGAATAAACTGAACCAAAGGTACACACACGCCCAGATGCATAGGTGAATGAACTAATTAGAGCGCGAGGCGAACGCGCCCGTGTGTATACACGCATGGCCGCTGATGTGGGCAAAAACGGCCATGCACGCCCGCGCGCGCGCGAGCGCGTGTGTGTATATGTATATACGAATCGCTAATTGCGTCTCGATTTTGAATGAGGGTATAATTCGGCGTTACAAGTGTGGTTTGATGTGCGCAGCATGTGTATGTGTGTTTGCCGTTGTCTACAGGTCTAAAGGTATTTTGGAGCTTACAATATGCCGAGTTTTTTTCTCATATGCATATCATTTATATATATATATATATATATATATATATCTGTATACATAATCCGAAAATTTTCGTAATATATACTTTATCCATAGTCACTCTGCGACCTGTATAACAGCTTCTTATTAAATCTCCGGCATTATTTTCCTTTTACCGTCCCCGAAATTCTCCCCTCACTTATACGTCGTCTCTGCTTCTTTATTTGTATATTTACGAAAACGTCCCTTTTCTCTCTGCCGCCAAAGGCGCACAATATCCGCGCACGAGGGGCGAGCATAAATTTTAACGATTATACGCGCCGTGGCGCGGAATTAGAGTCGCAATCATATCGACAAATTTATATGCGTATTCTTGGCTCGCTTTGCTTGTACGCGTGCACAGTTCTCCCTCTCTCTCTTTATCTCGTTGTCGACAATGCTCGCGATTCGATTGAATTTGGCGAGAACTGTGCAGAGGCCAGAGGAGAAGCCACTCGAAGAGAGCGCATTTGCATTCGCAGTAGTTGCGGTCTTCGAAAAGACAATTTTCCGTGAGGTGATGAATAAAATGACGATGGCGACGACAGTGGGTTGGAGGAGAAGACGCGAGAGAGAAAGAGAGTCGCATTCGGGTCAGTCGTATTATCTTCGATCGGACGAAGGAGGCAGGGAGAATAAGAGAAAATTTTAGTTCGATTTTTCGTCGCTGGTAATGGTGCGCTATTTGTTGGTTTGATGAATTATTGTTGTGGATATAATATATAGGTGATTACAATTTAGATCGCCCATTATCTTTTTCGAGAAAAATTGTATAACTATTCGTCTGATTATTCTTTCAGAGTTCTACTAAAACAAGTAATAATTTACACTTTTATTTGGATATTAATTTTTCCACTAGCGCGAGTATTATACGATCGGCTCGAATCTCGAAATAAATTGCAATATCTTTAACGTGCATTATACGCACGAGCATAAAAAAAGTTTAACCACCGCAGTGTAAAGGAAAATATGATGGCGCAATAAACTTCACTTAATTATTCACGGCCGTGCGCATGCCTGATAAAAAATTAATAAAATCGATGAGCGTTGCGATGCAGCTATATATATATATATATAACTATCGACATAAAATATTTTCAATCAGCGTTAAGGGCCGCACAGTGGTGGAGAGAAAAAAAATGTAGGGCGCACGACTGTACAAGCGACGTTTAATTTAATTTGACTGCTTCGCGTGCAAGTATGTCTTGGAATACTCTTGATTTTTACGACACGCTTACGCGGCTAAAGTTATACAAGCACTACAAAGGCTCTTTATGTATGTATAGACCGCAGCGCTTACATTTACGCTGCAAACGAAAGAAAAAAATTGAAAGAGAGAGAAATTGGTCGCACGGTGTCCGGTGATGCGTGTATATTCATGTTTTGTTCCAGGAGCTATGAACGAAAGAAAAGTTGGTTACTTTCGAATTTCCGGAAGTGCCGGATTACATGTACACGTGTATATATATATATATATATATATATGTGTGAGTGTGTGGGTGAGAGCGCGGATGGACGAAATTGTTTCTCTTCGTTATATTCTTCCTCGTTCGCCTTTCCAATTTCTTGGCTCTCGTTCGCTTTTATCTGTCCTCATGCGCCTGGATTCTGGCGCGTTCGGTTTTACAGTCGGCAAAGGAAGTGAGCGCGCAGAACGAAAGGAGAAAAGAAAAAGAAACGGAATGGGATACGAGCCGGGGGGATGCGTCGAACGGAAAATAAGAAAAATAATTGTCCGGCGATAAAAAATAATGAGCAATAACGCCGGTGTATTTATTGACGCGTCGACTTACTTCAGGTTCACTTGTTAAATAAACTCTTTTTCCGAGGCATTTAATTTCAATTTTCATATTATATTTCTAGTAATTTAATGTCGAATGCTAGTCTTATTTACAGTCTATTACGAGTTTCCGAAAAAGTATCGAATTTTTTTTTATTTTCATAAATCATATTACAATATATGCTATACATTCGTATCTACTCTTTAATAAGACGACAAGAAGTAAACTACAGTTTCAAGGCAATACGCAACTTCACCTTTGGTCACGTACGTAAGAGTCATAAAGATCTAGCGACATCCATAAACAGAAATAGAAGTTCGTGTTAGTGCGGACGTAGAATCCATTGCATACTGTATATATACGTACATCTCCACGTGTGCCTTTATTTTCACGGTAAATATATATAGATAGAAAACGTGCATTACGCGCGAATCATCTCCGGCTCTGTTCACCCGGGCAAACTTCATTTTCTACGGGCGCTCGCCGGCGGCTACCAGATTTTTTTTTGCACGTACAGATTCGCAGACTGTCGGAACGAGTAGTTTCGTTTTCGAGCTCAAGGCGTGGCTGGCGGATTTTCTGCAAATTTTTGGTGCTGGATTGGGAAATGATTTGTGGACGGTTGGGTTTGATCAGATGGTGGTAATTTTTGACATTTGAATATTGCCAGTGTTACATGGATGGATACAGGAGCGTACGTGATATGTGTAAAAATCATCAATGCGAGGTCTGTCAATTATTATTTCAAAATTATTACATTAACTTATTCGCAGGTGCATATTGAAATACGATTTTCCTTGAATTCTCTTTGTAAATTTTGCTTTAGCCGTACTACGATAATTTATAAAATTGATATTGAAATAATACTGAGTTAATTAGATTAAACCTTTCGCCCCATAACATTTAGATATTAAACGAAGTATTACGAGAGATTGAAATTTGGCAATATCAAAATATCTCATTTTAAATATTCATTATAATGCGATATTATGTTATACGTAATGTTCGTGTCCCCTTTATTCCTTCTGCGTCATTATATTGCGAATGCGGTATCGATCAACAACGCAAATAATTATTGTTTGCCATAACCAACCGAGGTAAAATATACTGCAAAAAATTGACATAGTAACGGTAACCGGATTTCATCTTATATTTCCCAATTCTATATAATCACAACGGTATATACAATGTACGCTGGGTACCAAAGACAAAAGCATTATTTCAAAATATTACAATATATATATATATATTAATCTAACTCTCGAACGCAAATCGTTACATTGAAACTTGCCACTCTATATTAGCGTATACTATGTCCCTTCGAAATCCTTCAATACACATTTATTCTTTCGCTCTCGCTCGCTCACAGTCACGCGTGCGGGCATGTTTTGCAGTCCATCGGCTGCGCGCGACAGCAAATCCAACTCCAATTAAAAGCGTCGGTCGTTTTGACAATATATACGTACGCACGCAGAGAGAACGTGAATGTACAGGTATGTGTATATCTATGTACACGCGACAAAGACGAAAAAACACGCAGAATTCGCTCTTGCGCAGTTATTACGCGGTTCCGGAAACAAACACCATTTTCACAGCGGTGCCCGCGACTGTCGATCTAATATATATAAATATATATATACACACACACACACATACATGAGTGCGTTGTCTCGCGTGTACATGTGTGTGTACATATATATACGCGGCAGACGACTTATACTGTGCTAATTGGCTGACGTGTATCGCGATTTTTCTCCGCCGCTGGCCGTATTGTTACGCGCTCGGAGAGATGAATTACAGGGCTGTGCGACGTTGTGCGTGTATATATGTCGGTGTGTATATATATATATATATGTGTGTGTGTACAAGAGCTCGGAGGAGTAGAAGACACGCTGATGTGGTTTTTGTTCTGACGACGCTGCTGTCGCGTGAGCGCGCCCCCAGGTAATAAGGCCTTCTCGTTTACTCGTTATATTAGATATTTACTATGTTATGTAAATTTTCGGATGCGTTGGTGATTGTTCACAATTATAATGCTTGTTAAACTTTTTTTACATTATTAGATATAGAATGTAAAGTAATAAGGTGTATTTTTATGGTACGGTACAATTTTTGTTTTGTTTACTTTTTAAAGTTCAAAGAAACGTAGTTTATTTGTTGTATAGTTTGATCACGGATAAATGAAAAATAATACTAATCACGCTTGAAAGTAAGTAGGCGAGTGAGTTTGATTTACAGTGACGTTTAATAACTGTTAAAAAATATCGACTATCACAAATCTGACCTTTTTACAGCGATGACGAAATTTACGACCGTCAGAAACATCCGAAGCAAAGCTCACTTATCAGATACAGTATCAAAACAAAAGACATCGAATATTAGAAAATTTAACAAAATCAACGTAGTATACGGTTAAGTAATCAGTAGACGAACAATCAAAGTTTGTTCTCCTCTACCTAAAAACTCCCGCTCTCTCTCACTCTTTCAAAAAGGAGAGGCAAACTCACGCGCTCCGACAAAAAAAGCATACCCGCGTGCGCGAAAATCCAATAACGTCGCGACCCGCTCGTCAACCCGCCGCACGCACGCGCACACACATATACACGCGTATTCGTATTCGCGAAATTCTAGAGAATAATGAAGTGCAGCAGGGCCTTTTTGTGCTAGAGCTGGCGGAGCGTTCGAAGGTGAGCCCGTGTGCGCGCTTTTGTATCAGCTGATACAGTCGCGGAAATTCGAGCGCGTCGAATTTCGGCGCACGCGTCAAAGTTCGGAATAATCGAGAGCGCCCGCGTATAATGGGATTTTTTTTTCTCTTTCACGCTTTTTTATCCTCGTTCGTACCGCGCGCCGACGTGTGAGAAGAGGGGGGGGGGGGGGAGAAACAAAAAATTAAAAGCGAAAGGCTATTTTTTTTGCCTGATATAATAGTTGAGAAGTCGGATTGCGTACGTCGAGTTTTTGGATATTGACTTTATGAATTTGAAACGTTCTTGTTAGGGGTTAGAAATTCAAACAAAATTTTGATGAAGTTTTCTTCATCAGTGTGGTTTTGAAAGGTATCTTGTTTCTTTTATATTCCTTGTCGTTTCCGTATATCTCGAACATTTTATAATCAAATTTTTAGGATGATGGTATTCTAATATCTTCTCATATGTTGCTACTAGAAGCTGTATAGTAACGATTCTTTCGCGAAGAAATTTTCTAAAATTAAGAAACATTTCGCATGCCGTAATTATACGTATAATACGTATCTTACCACCCACATCATTATTATGAAACTATATTTTACACAATATTCATCAATCGACCTTTTCCTTATCCTTGTCACCTCCGAAACTCTTTGTATACCGCTGAATTCTATAATTAACTTCTAACCACTATAACCCTAAAAACAACCCTTTAAACCACACACACACACACACATATACACACGCACGCTCGTGATCCCGGACCGTGCGCACGATGCAGTATCTCTCTCTCTCTCTCTTTCCCTCTCTCCTCTCACTCTCTCGAACGCCCGGCGCCAAAGTCGAATCGATTTTCAGGGCGTTGCATCGCGCGCGCAGCGCTACGCGCAGCAGCAGCAGCAGCGTGGCGCGCCACCGACGCCGCTACCGACGACGTCGCGTTGGCCCGATGCGCGTCCACGTCAAAGGGTCCATTATATGCGGACGCGACGCCGATGATTCACGCGTTGTCTTTGAGAAGTGAAAGAGGGGGTGGGGCATAATGTTTGGAGGGATTCTTGCGGGTCGAGTGGTAAGGAGGATGAATGTGTGCGTAATAATTTTTGTGAAGGAAGAGAAAATAGCGAGTCGCAATAGGTAGTGGGGATGTTTTATTTGGGTTATTGGGGAAATGAAATGTTTGATTATTGTTATGTATTTCAGATCCTTTTAATATCAAACGAAATGCATTGTATATATAATATTTAAAAATGGGAATTCACCTATGTGGATCATTAATTGATTTGAATAATATTCGTTCGTTCCATATTTCATATCAAGTTAAATGGTCTTTTAAGTTATTATTTATGCTAAAACCAAGTATTTGTGAAATGTTATCATAATATATAATAACAGGTTAAATTGTAAAAACTATATATGTGAATTTCTTTTGTGGAAATTAAATTATCATTTGGCATTGTTGACGTATTTATATCTCTGTTTTATGCATATTCTTTATTTCTTGTCAGTTGAATTGACTTTACCCGTTATTTGTTATTTAATGTATATATTTATATTCTCTATTATTGAGATATGACGCATGACCTGTATTTACTCTCTTATTTAAATTTTCACGTTCCGAGTTTACAGAATTACACATTTTATCATATTATAAAAGCTCGCCTTTTTATTACTTGTGTATTTTATCTCATTTATACCCTGCATATATATTTTATATTTAACATGTAATTCATACATTCTTTTCATACGATTTGGAGTAAAAATAACCTTACACGCATAAACTCTGATAGTAACAAATCTTTTTTTCGTATTTATATTTCTGGTTGCAAATAAACCAATCTACTTAGTTAACATGGCAATCAAGTTGAAATATTTTTACTAGAAATTGAATTAAAACTATACTTTAAACTATACGATTACATTTTAAAGCATCTAAAAAATAATAAATATTTTTCATCCCAATCGTGGGATAAAGTTTTTAATTTAAAAATTGACAAACAGTTCGCCGATTAATGTTTAACATTTCTATCATAGTTTGTTCAAAACATTAAATTCTAAAAATCATACAGTACTGTGCTTTTACTAATTACTTTATCGAACATTTCGTTTCGTTGAAAATTAATCATACACGTGAAATTATTCACGTATGTATACATGTTTATCGAAAAACATACACTACTCCTCAACTAAATTAAAAAAGGAAAAAGAACAAAAGGGTTTAACAATCAACCGGGGAAACGCTTTATTTCTTTTGTCCTCGTAACGCGGAATACCCGTTTCAATTACCATACATATACACACACACACACACGCGCACATACACACACACACACGCACACATACACACACACACACACATACACACAGATATATATATATATATATATATATATATATATATATATATATACACAGACACACACACACATACACAGCACTAAAAACAGAGCTATGAACTCGAAACTCCTGACCCCATTCCCGGGCGTACCACGTGGACGTTTCGAGACGTCTTAACTAACGCGTGACGTCACACAGCTGACGCACTCACTGTACGACCCTGCGCGCGTGCATGTGAGCACTCACACACATACACACACTGCTCTCACCCTCTCGCGTACTACATACGCGCACATTGCACGCGTGTCGCGACTACGCGATTAAGCGATTTACATCGTTTCGTGCATTCAATGACACGAAGGGGTTGGGTCTCGTGGTACCCATACGCACATAGGCACACGCATATATAGTAGTAGGCACGCGCGCGTGCGCGTGATTACGCGTGATTACACGATCATGAATATTACTTAATGATTGTCGGCGTATTCGCGCGCGTGCCACGGCAGCTCGCATATCAACAGCACATTCGGACACCCGCGCGCGTTCATGCACGGACTTCACCCTCACCAATAACCCATCGTGGCAGGGCCGATTGGATTTATAGGCCAAGCTGTGTATGTGCCAGCTGAGTGCGGGGAAAGAGGGAATCATTGAGAGAGGCGCGAAATCGTCTGCTGTGGTCGACCTTCCCTCTCTTCTGTATATCGCAATGAATGACGATGGTTTTATAGGAGCAGCGGGAGACTTTTTTTCTATTAGTTTTTACGATTGATATGCGATGTCAAGTTGAGTTTTGAATTTTGTTTTTTAACGCGATTTTAGGTTAAGCAATAAATCAATTAATTCTGATATGAATAAAGGAAGAGATATAATAAAATAATAATTATTCTCCTTAAACGATATCATCGGATATAGAATGACATCTGTCGATCGCGACTATTCACTATTTTATGTCACTTGAAACAACCAGCAAATGAATCGTCCTTCTCTGTACATCTACACCGTACACTTTACAGGCTTGAAAATTCCAGTCGATCCGCTTTAACAGTCATCGATTTCTCTCCCTCTCCCGTTTTTCTCTCCCTTCTCCTTACTCGCCAATTAAGATTGACACACATTTCGCGCGACTGCAATTCCCCGCAATCGCCGAAAAAGATAACGCACGCGCGGCTCATGTGAAGAGCAGCAGCAGTAGTCAACCACCGCAGAAAAGGTACGACGAGGTTTAATGGCCGCGCGCCCAGTCCTATCTCGTCGGCATCGTGCGTTTTATGGGAGCACGTATACAGAGCGAAAGAGAGAGAGAGAGAGAGAGAGAGAGAGAGGCGACCGGCCGACGCCGTACCAGCTATCATTGTTATGCGTGTGCTCGTGTGTATATGTATGCAAGGGCGATTTTTCAAGCTTTCGGTGGCGCTGCTGTGTTTCGAATGGACAAGAGGCTTGAAAAAGGGGTGCGACAGACTTTCTCGAAATGTGTACATATACTTCAAAAGGATGATAATTTCGTTGTGTGTAAGGTGCTTCGTATACTTGGTATTCATTAAACAGCTTGTACATAATGAGTAGTGCATGGAAAAAATCACATTACAAAGAAAATTCAGAGCAGCGTTCTAAAAACAAACCAAAAGTAAATTCAGCCATCCGAGAAAAGTATATATACTTGTCAAGCTGCCTTGCTCGCCCGGCAAATCAGCTTAATTAATTTCGCCACTCAGCCAGAAGAGAATGCACGAATTAGAGGTTTGTCTAACGCGTTGCCGACGTCGTTTGCACTTTGAAACAATGTGTGAGTCGAGCGTGCGAGTGCATATATTTCATGAAGCTATTGGCCCTCTACAGCTGTACACGCCGACCCTTATTTGGCTTCAGAAACTCTCTTTTCACGCGCGAATCCGAACAGTGTTGCAGCCATTAAAGCTTCCAATGGTGTTGCATCGTGGTGTGAGCCTTCCGTGGAACGTTTTAACGAGAATCGTTGGTGTTTTATTCGGGTATGGTACCCGAATATATAACGAATTATTCGTCTATCTTTAGCGTCTTAATCTTCCCGGGTAAAAAAATTTTATTACCTGTGTATGGGCTCTGGCACCGTGGCGATATACCACCCATATACATCTTTATATTACGCATACCTATATACAAAGTATGGCCCATGTCAATTGCCCATACCATAGGAAAAATATTGGCTATGAATTCTTTTTTTGGACGAATTGAAACTGTAATCGCACTGTTGTTTGATTAATATTTAAATTTAAACGTGATCTTAACCTGTTACTATGATTAAACGCACATTATGCTGTTTACGTCAAGTCTTTCGCATCGACGAAATTCTTGGAGGATATGTTTTGACGTACATGGTAACTAGCGATTCAGGCCATGCGCGTTCAGTTTATTTACATAACGCACAAACCCTTGGTGTCCTTTGAAAGCGAATTTCCATCGCGTTCAAGATGAATCGCGACTTTTTTTATCAGACAACGATGAATTCGCAATTCACGTTATCAAATGAGACAGGGTACAGGGTATGCAGAAGATAGAAAGTTTGGTACGATGGCAATTTCCTGTATTACAAGAAGTACACACAGATCGAATACTAAAACGGAAACCGCGTGGTGTTTTATGATATACTGTACTACGTTAAATAATACTTATAATATATCGAATAAAAAAAGTAAACAGTATATTTTAAAGCTAACGTAGATATTTTACATATATCCCATAATTTTTTATTTAAGTATTGTGGATAGAATCACCACCAAATTAGTTTCTTTTAATAAATTTTTATTATTATTTATTTGGAATGTATTGTATTGCCTAATTTGATTTTCAAACTTCTATTTGAACTGTTAATTTTTTCCAACATCTATCACATTAAAATAAATTATTTTTTGTATTAATTCATCGTACATTTAAAAATTTATAACTATTTATTATTATTCAACGTTACGTACTCTTTATTCGGCGCACAAAGCACACAATATTTCTATTCAGTTATGTAATTTATTTAACGTGCGTAGTAGAATACAGAGTAAAAACGTGCTACGAATTATTTAAAATATTTATCTTTTTTAGTCATACATGCCTAGTTTTATGTTAACATTATCTTACAGCCATAAACTATAAATATTAGTTGATGCAAAACATTTATTTAGTTTATTACTTTAAAAAATTTCTTCATCATCAAGGTAAGTAGATTTATTAAGTTAATAATTTTAATACAAAAGAAACATTTTTTTTATTAGATGAGTAGATTTCACTATAATTATAAACAACTATTTTTCAATAGATGAAACATTTATTAGTATTTGTTGCCTTTGAAATTATTGCGACGGTTATCGCTACTCCTGCATTAACTTTCGAACCTCTGGTAAATATTTTGTATATTATATTACTGCGAATAATATTTAAGTTATTTTAATCATTTGTTTTCATAATATTTATAACTACATAGTCACTGATTGGTACAATACGAAGTAATGGATTGCGTATGGTGTCTCGTACATCTCAAGTCACTCAGAACAATAATAGACACCAAGAGCCAATCGAGAATAAGGTCAATTATTTACTTTTTTGTCTTTCTGTCGTTGATTAATAATTTTAGATGTAATTTTAGTATTCTGTTTATTGAATAATCATAAACTGTCTTTGTAAAATTATAATATTTTTAGGTAAAATCGGAAATTCAAGGAGAAAAGGGTAAATCAAAACCATCGCGTGTTGTTGTACAAGAAAATCCTACTGTATATTACAATGATGCATCTCCAATCGAAACAGCAATATCTGGTAATCAGAAGCTATCTAAATCCCAAGAAACAGATGCTAAATCTGATGACCACCAAGAAAATTCATTTAATATACCAACTATTGAGGTAGAACCATGTAGGTGTGATAAAATGCTTATGAAGATGATAACAACTGGTGATCCAAATCCAGAGTTCCACCCACCGAAAATGAGAGTAAAGAATTAAGAAGAGAGTATCGTTAAATACTAATTAACAATGTATATTAAGACATAGTGTTATTATGGAATCAATATAAAGTTAATATACTCGATTGACTTATTATTTCTAACATCAAATTGAAATAATTTTATTATCTATAATTATTATTAAAGTTTTATAAATCGTTTAGATAATTAATTCTTTCATATAATTTATCTACTTGGACAATTTTCACACAATTTCCACGCTTAAGTTTTTTTATTTAGTTATTTTTTAATTTTCCATAATTGAAAACTAATAAACTTGAGAGGTGTAGTATTAATTTATGAAGGATATTACTGATGTTTTGAACTTTTTATAGTTCCAAGAAATAGTATTGATTAATTATTTAAAAATATTATTTATCAAAAAAATGATTTATCGTTGATTTTTAATAATTAGGCAAAAGTCAGATGAATTTCCGAGATTTATTTGATATTAAATAGTTTTCATAGATTTGTCAATCATGTTAAAATGTCGCTGTGTAGTGATTTGTTCATTGAGAATTTAATATACAGTATTTTCTATTCGTAACAGGCGAAATAAGTATAACATTTTATTAAATTTCAATAGTTAATTTTTGAGATAACTGAAATAAATAAACTATAACTAAATCTACTCACTAAAATAATTATCGTTATATTAGTATTTTATTGGCTGAAAATTCTACTGAAACTCTAATTATTGACATTGAAAATTACTATAATGATCAATAGATTAAGTGCGAGAAAGCCAATGATTAAAATATTTTCAATAGTTTAAGGAGGTTTATGCGTCAGAACAAAAACAAGATATTTAAGGTAGTTCTCTAAGTACTCATGAGTCAATGCAGTAATCACGAAACAATAAATATTAAATTAACATTCTCTTAGTCAAATCATGTATGAAAAAACTAT
>JAWWEQ010021253.1:0-29359 GCA_035583055.1 Torymus tubicola
TCAGGGTAACATATGGGATGGTTACGAAGCGATTTAGGTGATTTTAAAAGAAAAAAATTTTGACCTCTCGATTCACCTGAGAACTGCCCATATATATATATATATAAATATATAATTTTATTTTATTTTTAAGGAAAATTCATTGTTATCTATCATTGCGCAACGCAAATTTGTATTTCTAATTTCTACTTAGAGTTTTGTAACAAACTTTACTTATACTCTGATATTTCGCTTTATCAATGATAAAAATTACAATCAGAAAAAAATTCATAATTAAATTTTAAAATTTACTTTTTAAAATTCAGAAATTATGAAGCAACGTTAGTGGTGAAAAGTTAATCCATAAGCGAATAACCATTATTTCAGTGGCAGCCGGCCGCGTGCCGTTTCACGCAACTCGGGTGCTAGGTTATCGCAACGTTATCGCCTCGTTGACGTTGAATACACGCGCTCGTGTTCGCAAAAGTTATTCGATTTTACAAGAAAGAAAAATGGTAAAGGTAGAATGAAATGACATTATGATTATTTTTTTATGAGTATTCTAATTTGAGATTGACGAAAAATCTAACAAAACGTGACTCAAAAAAGGCACTTTGTTGTAATATTGTTTTTGAGCTAAATGATATTTTAAAAATGTAATTTCTGTGTTTCCTTAGCATGAATAAGGCATAGTATTATATTGAAAATAATTATTTCTATTGTATTGTTAAACGAAATATTCTTGTTGTATTCGCGTTTAAAAGTTTATATAGATATAGCTGAGGAATACTCTACGGAACTTGAAAATCACGAGAGAATTTTTAATCGTACAAGAAAAGGTAGAGTATAATGTAGCACCTCCAGATATACCAGAATTGAATGCAACTGCAGAAAGATTTAATAAGACGCTGCAAAATAAAATCAGAGCTTTAATGATTGATTCTGGATTACCAGAAAGCATGTGGATTATGGGCGTAGAAGCCGCAGTTCATCATATATACAATAGAACACCACAAAAGTCGTGAAACTCGAAAACTCCAATAAATATATGCTAACTCGAAAAATTAAAAATCACTTAGAGAAAATCAGAAGATTTGGGTGTATAGCATATGTGGAAATACCCATAAACGAAAGGAAGTTCTCAGAAAGAGCAATTAAAGCCATAATGGTTGGGTACTCTTCAACAGACTACGTCCTTTGGCATTCTTCAACTGAAACGCCGTACATAGGCAGTCCATGTACGGCTACTAATTGACAGGTAAGAGGTAAATTCAAAATAAAATTATTCGATTTTTGTTTGAAGTGTATGTTACAAGGTGTAATTGAACTAATTACGCGGATGTAATAGGTTAAGGAAGTTTTTTGCTTAATTTTATCAACATTACAAATATTAAAGTAATAATAAAATATTATCTATGATAGAAACCTTTCAAAAGTCTAAGTGTTTGCACCGATCAACTCATTCAAACCTATCTAGAGTATGAATAAATTGATCACAGCAATAAAGTACTCGGTTTCTCACTCTATACATTTTAAAAGCGTTGGTTTGCGAAATTTCTTAGATCCTAGACAACAAAGGACCATCAATCCATCCAGTGTTGGTTGGATTAGTTAGTAGTTGGTAGGTTTAGTGTATTCTAAAAAAAACACACGTGTACATTTCACGCGTGAGTTCCGTCAGGCTTGATCGCCAGCAAGTCAAGCCGATTACCTTATGTGCGCAATACGGAGCTCTATCCTCTTTGACTCGATGTATATATACATTTACGAATACACGCGAGGTAAATCTGACTAAGAAAAACGACGCAAAAAACCGACACGTAATTCGATTAGCACACCAACTACGACAGAGCACAAAACAATTATATACGCGCATCGGGGATCCAGGGGAAGTTACATCATATAAGAGCTTGCACGAATGTATATGTGTATATGCTAGAGAATAAACTTTATGGCTTTGTTTAGGCGACTTACACAGCGCTGTTGCGAGATCGTTTTTTATTGCAAAAAAATGCAATTAGATTTTGAATATGGAGTTATATAATACTTTGTAATTCTGGTCCTGACTAAAAAATATTTACTGGCTTTCAAAAATTAGACTGGCTATTTTATAAGTATTGCATAGTTAATGATAGGATGCGCTATTGATACCAGTGTTGAGACAAAATCAGAATTAGAATTTTTATCTAATAGAGACTTTGTAAAAAAACAGTACACAATTTTTGTGTAATACTAATGGCACGTGAATGGAATTGAAACCAATATTTTACGTTTCTACCCTACTTAAAATTTGTGCAATTGTTTAAGGAGATACCATCGTAGCTATTATGTGTGTTTTCTTTTACTTTTATATTCAAAAATAAAGAACGTAAACAAACATGGGGAATTAAGTCCCTTTGTTTTTCTCATTAAATACGCATTGCACGCAAGCGTAACTTGAACTTATTTCATATTCTGTTAAATTATTGGAAATGCGAGAGAGTAAGGTACGGGTAGCATCGTACACTCAAAATTTAGTTATATCAAATTACTTTTCGTAAACCAAATTTCGAGTTGACCCCTCCAAAGTTCACAATAATGAAATGTTATTTTAACTTGAGATAAGTTTGATTCAAGATCTCTGTGAAAGCTAAGAAAATATAAAACTATAAAAAAAATTGTAATACACGTAAACGTATATTACATGACGTAAAGATTAATATACAATAACTTTGTTTAACTATTATAGATTAGATAAAAATCGCAATTTTCTTCTAATAAGAAAGATCTATTGAATTTCATTAGAAATTTATTAGTTATTTATCTCCATTAAAGACTCCAATCAAACACAAGCGAAATCCTGATAAGCGATTTCTATTTGCGCTTAATTTATTGGCGATGTGAGTTTTCTAAACGGTGGTGATTTAAAAATTATATCTTTAAAAATAGACTTGATACTTTAAAAACGGATTACAGTTAAGAAAATTCTCTTAATTTGCTATCGGAGTAATAAACTTCGAACCAGCAAACCTCGTCAAGCAATGAACACAGTAGCAGTAATACCTAGTAGCAGCAGCAGTAGCAGTCTCCATCTCTGCTAAAAATACGTCCACAACGTTACTTTGCGAGTCAATCTTCCATGCGTTGCACGCACAAAGGCGTTCCGGAAGCTCATGCACGAGAGAGTAAAGTATACACATGTGACGAAACAAATTTGTGGACAGGGTCAGATCTTTTGTTCCATCAACAATAGCAGGCTATACGCGCGCGCTATTTATCACAATAAAACAATGAGTCGACTTTTCGATTGGGACATCACGCAGAAAACGTTAGAAAAAACACTACATTCGATTTGTATGCTTTGAAGCAACAACGTATCAAGATTAAATGATAAAGATAATAATAACGTAATAGATTAGACCAATTCAGAATATTGTTGAATTTTCCGAAAGACTGTAGCTCAATTAGAACAAGAAATAGATACAAATTTAAACGTATTTGCATAAAGAGCAACTAAACGTGTAACTCGCTGGTTTGTCTTGAACTCATTCATAAAACAAGCAATGATTTTAATTAAGTGAGGTAGCATTTTTAGCTCGCACTGGTGTATGCGTGGAAACAATGCGAGCATAAATATCGACGAAGTTTGTTTTGATTGTCGCATGTTTATCTACGTTATAAGGTATAATTCTTTTGTGGGTCAGAAAATGAGGCATTTACCAGTGATTTTCGGTAAAGTGTAGTGACAGGTACCAGTGACTTTTGGTATTCGAGAGTTTTCACCGCGCGGCTGTGTATTCAATCCTAAGATCCCCGTCTAATATCCGACTTCAAGGCCGCGCAACTCTGCCCACCTCGCGTCGTAACCAAAACGCCAATATTCGTGCTGTCACTTACGTCGATTCAAACCCCCTTTCGGGATGAATTCTGCTTGCCGTGAACCCTGTTCAGGACCAATCAGCTCCTCGTCGTGCTCGCTGGTAAATGAAACGATACAGGCGCGCAACAGACCCAGGCTGAGTTCGGACGAACGCCTCATATAGAAATCACATAGCGTATACAGAAATATACTCGCACACGACCAAAACATTAATTATTTCACGAGCGAGTCTTAAATACATTTCGTATGGCTAAAATGTTGAATGTTGTTACTTATCTTGTCTTTATTTAATGTAAAATTTAGCCTGAAGAAGTCGTCAGACCAAGCCATTGAAACGTCGCTTTTCAGGTAGCAAGTTCAACGCGGAATAACTGTAGGCGCCGCGGAAAAAGTCTAAATTTAACAGTTCAATATAATTTGTGAATAATAATAATAATAATCCTTTGTAATTTTTCGTTCAAAAATCAGGAGTTGTGCTTCTTTTTATACGACTTGTGTACGATTTTTTATCGAAGATTTTGAGCTGAGCTAGTCTTCCCCTCTCCCCCTCACTCTGTACAAGACATCGATATATACACATTTTTGTTAATCAAATTACGTGAATAAGAAAAAGAATGATAAAACTAATTTTATGACATGTCATTAGAACACCAAATTTCATGGTAAATCAGTGCTTGCTTCCATCTCGCGCACGCGTGAGACAAATGCTTTTTTATATATTACGTATCGCAGCACAAAACTAACCCAATTAATTATGAAACGTGAATCTGTTAGATGACAAGCTTATGCGCATACTCATTTAGTTTTAATCTAGAGCTAATTTTTATATCTGTATAGCAGTCTTGAATGTAAAACACGCGTGTGTGTGTGCCCATATACACACACACACACACATATATATATATATATATATATATTCCCCGGCAAAGAAAACGTTGAGGGAAAAAGACGGCGAAGACTTATAAGGCGATTTTACAAAATCCAGAACGCGTACGCCGTATTAGCTCAAAGAAGCTGCAGGTACTCTCATGCGCGCAGACACTCGCATACTTACGCTTGTACATCGAGGTTGCGGAAAAAACAGCACGCGTGAATTCTTCATAAGGTTGAGTTACCCGCTTTTCTCTCAATGTTTGTGCATGCGTCATGCGCATAAACGCTTTGTTTTTACAGCTTTTTGAGTGAAAGAGTATGAGTATACTTAACTTGTTCTCAACAAAAAGAAATATAAGTACTCTCTTATAGTCTCACGCCGAAAGTATAAGAGGGAAATCGAGCGGTAAAAGCGGATGTAGATAAATAACAAGAAGCAACCCGGTATACCCGGCCAAGCCTGAAACGACGTATCTCGCAGTTTCTTTCTCGTATTTTAGCACAAGCGTTGGGAAAAAGTGGCACGTCTAAGTATCTTACGTACCCGATTTTCTAAAGAACAGAGTTGCTAGCCCAGATTAATATCACGAACGAGGTTATGAAAGGGATTTTAGTGTAGTAATGTGTGCGTGATAATTGATTGTTTGACGCCAGTATGCGACTGTTGGGGTTAGATATTTGTAAGGTTGTTATAAATTAATCACATAAGAAAGAAAACAGCAAAATTATATCAAAGATTCTAATGTTTCTCACCTTATGATTAACTTTTTTTTCAAATTTTCCATAATTACTTTGCTTGCCATTGCTTGTTATCAGCAATATAAAAACGCCCTCAATAGTCTTCTTGTATACTACGTACTATCTATTTGCTTGTACGCGCACCTGTTGCTTACGCACCGCTATATGGGAAAGTAAAAAAAGACAAACGCGTACCAGTATACTGCTATAGCAACGCAGCTGATTCTTCGTACCACTCTCGCACGAGAAGCTAAAAATACATCTCTCTCTCTCTCTCTCTCTCGTCACGATGGTCAATGACATCTCTCGTGAAAGTATACGCTACAACTCGTGTAAGGAAAGCGATGCTGCTACGCGCGCGTAAGTGATGTGTGAGCGATAACAGATAATTGGTTGAGACGCGCGACGGAGGCTGTTGTTAGGGTGTAAGTGAGCAATATTTGTGGGTGGCTTTCTTTTGAGAAGTCGATGCGGTATAGATATAAATGTATTATACCACGAAGTTAATTGTTTTTACTTTTAATTTATTTTTGAAGGGGAATTAACAAAGTACACTAAATATGCTTATTAACATTTAATTATATATGTATACTGCTAATGAATCATTTTATGAAAAAAAAACTTGTTTTTATTAGTCTGTTAAGGTGGTTCTTTCATGACTTCCCTAGTCAAAACAGTGCTAAATAAAGAAGTTACCTAAAATTTAATAAAACCATAGTTGAAATATGATTTATTTATTTAAAATGATAGAGATAGTCAATGTATTATAATAAAAGGGTATTTAACATGATAATAATAACTTTTTTTAACAAAATGTCGATATTTTAGAATCTGCACAAACTATTACTGATAAAAAATGCTAATCTTTTTTGTTTTTAAACCGATTTTAATTTTCAAGGTCTCATTTTGTTCCTTAAGTAATTTCAGGGGGACTTACCCGTGGAAAAATTGAAAAGTATTCAAAACCCAGAAATTATAGCTATAACTAATTGAAGCTAGAAGTTATAGCTAATTGTTTATTAATCATGAGTGAGGTTATGAAAATAATTTTTTTAATAGGACAAAATGAGACCTTGAAAATTAAAATCGGTTCAAAAACAAAAGAGATTAGGGTTTGTTATCAATAATGGTTTGTATTGATTCTAAAATATCGACATTTTGTTAAAAAAAGTTATTATTATCATGTTAAATAACCTTTTATTATAATATATTGACTATCTCTATCATTTTAAATAAATAAATCATATTTCAACTATGATTTTTCATATTTTAGGTAAAGGAAGTCATGAAAGAACCACCTTAAGGCGATGTAAGCTTCAAAATTGATCCGAATCCCTAGCAATAAATATGGTATATATAATCCATAATATGGTATATAGGGTATATATATTCTTATGTAAATTTTCGCGTTCTAGAACTATTGTTTGTGACTTTTTCAGATATCTTTTACCGTTCGCAAGCTATAAACGAAAAACCGTTTTCGGGGGTGGTTTGTTGCAAAATTAGGGGCTACCCGGGTCTTTTTTCAACCTGCCATTTTCACCATCGCCTTTAGAGGGTGTGTTTTACAAGATATCAAAAGGCAAGCTACTTTAAAAGAAAAAGTTGATTTGAGAGCTTCGTTTACTGGCCTAATAATAATCTTATACTAACGCATTGTTGCCAGATCGTGTTTTTCATAGAAAATGTATTGTCATTTTTTTAACCGACCATAAACTTCTTAACTATCCGTATGTTTACAACCAGTATTCATTTATCAATCCCGAATTTCCCGTAAAGCCTTGTTAAATTTATCAAAAGCAATTCTTAAACATCTTTTTCTTGAATTCCATTTAAATTTGAAAAAAATTTTCAGAAATGTTTTAACAATGACATCTAAAAATATATAATTTTACTTGAATTTTCGATAGAACTCCCTTAACTGATCTTGGCAGATTAAAAAAATATACATATTATATCGATTAGTTGCCAAAGTATAACTTAAATGTTTTCAAGTACATTTATCGTACACACAACTCTAATGCAATAATTTTTGCTATAAAATAGGAAAAAATTATTGTGGTAGTAATTATCTAGACACATGCAAAATTCGTTTGAATTCATCAAGATTTCGCTAGGATAAACGAGGAAAATAATTAAAATTTTTTCTATATAATAAATTATAATAAATCTAATCTGTAGCCATTTGAGTTCTAATGAAAATATAACACTCCCCGAAATACCGCAGTCTTGCCTAAACAAACATTAATTCAGGAATGCGCGCTTATGTGTCAGTGCGTGTGTTCTCAATGCAAGAGATTCGTCCAACCACATCATTGTCGTCATCATCATCATCATCATGAAACTCGGGGTCCATCGCGCAATCTATTTCCAGCTTTAAAAAAGTAGCCAACAGCATATGCGCGCGCTACCGCGCCAGTGTAAAAAGGCACTAAAAATAAAAGGAGAAACGGCTCTGAGCGAGAGGTACATATTTCCTATGCGAATTCCAGACGGTTGAGAAAGATACAGAGAGATGCATGTAAGGAGGAGTGCAAAGATAAAAGGAAAAATGATCAGAGAGAGATTATTTAGGTGCCTGATTTTGTCTTATAGATAATAATTTATCAATTACTTGCATTCGTCATTCTACGTTATCGAAAGCACTATTGTTCTACTGCAGATTATTTTAGTATAGACAAGAGAAACAATTTAAATATTCTCAATTAACAGTATATCCAATGTGTATTTTATAAACATCGAGAAAGAGAAAATGTAGTTCTCCTCAAATATCAAGCTCCGCTTCATATCAATGTTAGATAACAATAATCTGAATTATCTCCTGAATTTGAAAGACCCACGTATACACTATTACTCGAATCGACAAGAATCAATTTCGATACTTGTTTCCTTCAGCGCGACCGCTGGACGTATGATCTCTCATTCGTCTGTACAACAACGGTTCATTGCATACGTACGTACGTCGATCGTTACATAAGGAATGCTTCTCTCTCTCTCTCTCTCTCTCTCTCTCTCTCGCACACACACATACGCACGTACACACACAAGCAGACGAGCCTTGAAGGACATATGTGGCGTTTATACACAGGAGTAAGGGAGAGTTATATATATATATATATATATATATAGTTGGCAATTTAAAATACTATTGAAATCCATTATTACGCACATTACTATACTGCTCTTGATGAATATATTGTTGCAACGAATATTAAGTATTGTCTTTAATTTATCATCAATTATAATTTACGAAAACACTTTTTGTCTCATCTAATGCAGAGATTTCCATTCGCAAGATGTCCGTTCAGTTGCGGGCACGGCCACGTGCAATAAAAGAACAGCCGTTACGTAACGACCAAAATGTTTTTTATGGTTGACCTGTCTCTTTTTCTCTTTTTCTCTTAGAGTCTGTATATAAGTGCACTCATGTGTGAATATACCGAACTCACGTGCTCGCATGACCGTGCGGATGTCGACTCGAAATCGGCGTGATACACGACGCACAGACTTTATCCCTGTTGTTGTGCAAGTTGACGAACACGATTATTTTTTTTTTTTTGTTAATTTTTTTATGTTAGGAAGATTTACACGGCCTGTATAAGAGGAACTGCATTTTAAGCAGCAAAAAAGTAAAATTGTAGAGTTTTTAATAATAGAATTACTGAGAATATATTTCTTTAAATTGTCAACTGAAGAAATAGCTACAAGGTCAATGACTAAAGATTCGTATGGATATATCAGAAAAGAATCCCTCAATCTATCCCTATAAATTATAAGGTAACTCTTTTCGAAGCCCCAACAAATCTGATCTCCCCCCCCCCCCCCGCCACCCTATACACACACATACACTGCACATTATCGTTCCGGATATCCTGCTTAGGCGACTTTCCAGACGGATGACCATCCTAACCATTGCAGACATACACACCCACACGGTACACGCCCAATTATTCGCGCGGCCTTGCCCTTCGTAATACAGCCTGAAAATATGATGGAATATTGATGTGATTTTTCACGTATCGTTTATCTAAATTAATGATTCATGGAAAATTATGAAACTATTGGTAAAAGTGAATGGAAAATTGAAATGGGGCTAGCGAGAAATGGATACGAGACGTGTCAGTACGTAAAAATGATATACAGTTAGATCTCGCGCTGTTCGCGGTGTAATTTCTAAACCAACGACGCCTATAGTTTCCGGTGCAGCTGTCTTCAAATTTCCAGTTTTTCCTTCCAACAAATTTACCAATAGATAGAAACAAAGATACGTGCATTCGTCGCTCGCTCAAGAACTCTGTAGACATACAGCTTGTCAGACAATCGTTGTAAATTCTAATTCTCCTCAGCGTCTGCATTGGCACGTAGCCGCTTTCAGAGCCCCGATTTCGGAAGACAACATCGACTGACCTGGCGAGATAGAGAAATACAATGTGTGCGAAAGCTGCGCCAAAAGTGTGAGGGATATATTGAGGTCATCGACCCTAATTTTTTGTCTGGGTCTTCTCAAAAATGCCAATAGAGAGTAATTTTATGCTCTTTGCGGGTTTTCATATCGTTCAGTATCTTTAAGTGAGTTTATTATTCTATTCCATAATTCTCCATGTAGTACTTAACGTGTCCTTGGGAACTAACAACAATTGCAAATGATTCACTCTCTACGACTGGAGATAAGCCAACCCTAATTTATCTCACCGCAAACCCTAGCTCCGACTTATTCCCTTATACGCTGGAAAAGCCCGACTTTTATTACTTACAATACTGTATACTATTCCTTGATTTTTTTTCTTCGGTCGCTAGCTTTAACGACAAGCCGAGCACACAGGGGGAGGAGACAAAGTAGCATAGGTACACGCGCACTTTGTCGGCTAGAGAGGGGAGAGGGAAGGGGATGATGGTATATCACGCGACGACCGAGACAATGGGGCGACGAAGAATCGATCGATAGAAAGTATACGAGCAAAGGATGGCAAACACGTGAGTACGGATTATACTATACTTAAATGCATGCAATTCTTCCTCGGGGGCTGTTTTTTCGAGGTTGTGTAATTTTGTTCTCTGTTACTTTCTTTTTTAATTAGCGACAAAGGTTCGCGATTTTTAGGGGTAAATGCTTTTTCTACTTTGTACATTTTTCACCGCATTGTAAATATCTATCAATAAGTTGTAGAAGTAACGACAGAACATTAACGCGAAAATTTAACATTCTCAACGTCCTCCAAAATATTTCCTACGGCTCAGCCGTCTCTAGCGGTGAAAAAGATCAAGTAATCAATCCAATCGAGACCGGTAAACCTCCTTCCTTCTTTTTTCTATATTCATACAGAGACAGTATGAAAAAGGAAAGAGAATCGAGCGCAAGAAGAAATTTCTAGGATATCCCAGTATAACGGAACGTTATAATGGCGTGTTGAGAGAGTGATTTCTCTCAGAGGAATGGCAATGCGATGTATCTGCGCGCTTATATATTGTCCATATTATTGCAAACGTGGTATAAAGTATGACAAAAGAGAGATGTTGTGCGTTTAATTACGTTCTGCGCTTGTGAATAAACGTTATTGCTCGTTATAGTAAATGTATAAAGTTCTATAGTTGGTTGTTCATACGTGATATGATTAGAAAATTTATTAAAGAAAAAAATTTATTAAACTGTAGTCTAATTATTGGTCTAAAGAGTTTTCTGAATTATCGAAAATTCACAGATTTCAAATGTCCTCATTGAAACGTATGTTAAATGATATTTCTCTACAAAAGCATATTTATTCATTGCGAGTGTTAAAGTTTATATCAACGATTGTTGATCAATTCAAAAAGTTAATGATTCATCGTAAAAATGTAACGTAAAGGTTTATGAAACTGTAAGAAACCAGCAGTTCTATCCCAGATCGATCAAACTTCATATAGCATGTACTTGACATTCCAATAAACTTAAAGATATCTTGAACCATCATCACCCTAACTATAACTTATGCCTATCTTTTAATCTCCAACCTCTTGTACGTATATGGTAAAATTAAATGCCCCGTTGAATTTGTTTATCCGCCAACTCGGCCACATATTTTAGCCACGCACAACAAATTAGTAAAAAAATACACGGGTCTGTCACATATGACCCACGTAACAACCGATTAACGAAGTACCCAGCGATTTTTCATTCTCTCCAAAAACGGGATAACAGACCAATTTGTGATATTAAGGTTAGGTGCGCTTCGTATAAACAAACACGTCGGGCACTTGCGTAGTACGTAAGAGTTGACGCTAGCTCCATGCATTTCTTACCCTAGGCACACAGAATAACTTAGGAGGATAAATATACTTACAATGTATTCTCGCACAGTGTTGTGGAAAATCTGCTCCCTGATATCTGCCTCATCTTCCATCTTCTAACCGTTGTGTCGCCACCCTTGGCTCTTCTTTCTTTCTTTTTCTATCACTCTCTCACTTTTTTTCAAAGCACACACAGACGCGCACACGCAGAAACGTATTTCATACACAGCCCGTGCAGAGGGGAAGGGGACAGCCGTCCCGTCCCTACGTGGGTCCTAGCTCCTCCATTCGTGGGAGGCTCACGTTTCTCCTTCTTTACACTCGCGCATTCGAGATTTTAACACACGACACACAATTCAACGGTTAATCTAAGTACGCGCACGTACCACACTCGACCTCGACCTTCTATTACGCGTGTCGATGTCGTCGTCTTGTAAATTCACATGCGTATGTCTAAATATGTACACGATAAAAAAACTAGGCTGACCGTCTCTGTCAGTGCTCGTTGAGCTACTAACCAGTAATCACTATACGAGTAGTCGTCCAAGCGCACAGATGAAATTTTGTATTGTAACGCGACTAAGTAGGTGGTGGGAGGTGCAGAACGACAAAACTGAGGATTCTAACCTCAAAAGTAATGTGCACTCCGTAAATTCTATGCGATCGATCGAAGAACTTCTGGTAACAGTTACAGAATGAACATTCGATCCCTCTATGAAAGTTAATAAACTTGCCACGCAAAATTTACAGATGGCGCTTTAATTTGGAGTAGCAATTTTCAGCAGTTTAATATGACACACGTAGACACAGCTGTATGTTTAGTTTTGCTGCGTGATGACGCAATAATGAGAGGATTCAAGTAGATAAGGAAGGCCATGAATTTACCTTTAAGAATTTTTTTATCAACAACTGTTACTGGTTTCGCAAATTAAACTTGTATTTTATAGTTTTGGTTAATTAAAATGTATTTATTTTAATAATTGATAAAGTATTTTCTTTTAAACAAAACAAATGAATATTTTCCATCGTAAAAATTACAATCATAATGATTATGAAAAAAGAATCAATTGTTGTTACAATATAAGTTATTTTGAAATTAAAAATAAAAAAATATGATGGGATATAAATATGATTCCTTTTCAATATACAAGATATAAAAACTATATTATCAGTTGGAGAATAAAATTATTGTATAATTATGAAATTAAAATAAATTATCAGGCTAAATGAGAAAATTTTAAAAGATTTAATAGAAAATCAATGGCTGTATGTAAAAACTTGGGTTATACTACTTTCATTTATGTAGTATAGGAATAAATTTCAATTAACCTCAGGTGGCCGGTATTGAAGAATGTGTCAAAATGAAACTTTATCGTTGTTCCTCTGTAAAAATTAGTTAAGAGACTGTATATATGGATCTATCAAAAAGGGATCCCAAAAGGTACCATTCCGGCCACCTGAAGAGTAATTATTTTTATCATTTTTCAACTTAGAAGTGTCACATTTTTTGTATTTATGATGTTACACCTCTAAAACCCAATGAACAAAATCTTGAAAAACGTTTTTGCTTTGCTAAAAAACTGTTCTTTTTAGAAAAATTAGTGTTAACTCTCCCCATTAGTAAACTAATCAATTTGTTTTTCTTAAGTCTTATGTTTTTATATACTTCAATAAATAAATAAGATGTTCTTGAACATTCTTTTTCATGATAATGATAAAAGACTTAAGAAAGACATTACTTGTTTTTTATGTTCTTAATTATTTTATTAAAATGTATTTAAATATATTGTGTGATTTTCCTGTATGAAATAAAAATTAACAGAGTAAATTACTTCTATATAAATGTATTGTTATTTCATCCCTTCTGTTGAATTATCAATACATTCATGTATCTAGAAACATGAATTTTAACCTATGCATATAAATCTATATAAATTCATCGATACATTGCATAAGATTATTATTATAACATAGTTTGATTCACGCATCGAAAATTGATCCTTAGCGCAAAAGACACTGCTTTTCTTTTACAAATTCACGATTGAGACATTCAAAATTTTCATTGTATTGAGTGTGTGTACGTGTATACATATATATGTGTGTGTGTGTATATATATATATGCAGTAATTTTGCATTAGAATGAAAATTTCTTTGTTACATGTAAAAACAGCTACAAATAATTATGAGTGAAAAAATAAGATGTCTCGCGTGCGCTCGGTATCACATACACAAAACTGTAGTTAGTTTATAATTGTTAGAAATCTAAATACAACCTATACTTTCTCGATTGTAGTAGGTGATGACTTAAAGATGGTTGTTGACTTAAGAATTAATTTCTCCTAATTTGGTGTGATTACTCCCTTTACGTTAATTATTTAATTACATTAGCTTCAGAACATCTTATTGGTTTTTATAAAGATTATTTAATAATAAAAATATACATACAATGCATAACTACGGTGGTCTTGTACCATATAATATCAAGTATACTTCATATAATGTCAGTCGAATTTTTTTTAAAACTTAAACAAGCTAATTTGTTGTTGTACTACTAGCAGCCTTTATCAAAATTTTACTTTAAAAATTTGAGTCGGCACAAAACAAATCTTTGCTTTTGAAATTCTAAATAAACGCGTTTAATCCTGACTTATATTGCTCCCAAATCTATAGTAACAATTTTTTTTATCATGATTTATCTTCTTAGATTAAAATTTTCAACGCGACCAAGTGATGATAACTGTAATAAATAAATTTGTATAAAAATTTCATAGAATAAAAATAAACTATTTAAATTTAAAAGTTTGATTCGAAAATCGAAATATTAATAAAAAGATGATTTGATAGCAAAAATTAATCAACTTCATTTTATACTAACTCGCATGTTCCAAAACGAATTCTACAGCAAAAATATTATGTTTATTGAAAAAGTTTATGTGCAAAATGTCAAAATAACAGATGACCTACTTTCGATTTTACTGTCAGTACTTAAGACCGTAAAATTTTGGTAAGGAACATAGCACCTGTTATAATAAATTTGCAATCGAGGGCAGCACACACTTTTGCAAGTAAAGTTCAAATATGCCTCACTTTGCTTTTATTTTATTATTTTAACTTATCCAGTTCAATAGGATCATAATAGAAAGGAAGCACTTCAAATGAAGCAAACATTTGTTCTTTACTTTGTTAATTATCGTACAATGTCTTTTCATATACTTTATGCATTTTATTTTGTTAAGCTATCTCAAAATTGAGAATTAACTGAGTTTATGTTTCATTGGCACATAAATTTATGCACTATTTTACATCCATTTTAGTGTTATCTAATCTAAATATTATCTGTACAATTCTGTTAATGGTGAAGTGAATTGAGCTCTATGTAATTTAATAAAATGCAATGATTGTGTTGATAAAAAATATAATTTAAAATTAATTTTTTTAATTAATTTATAATTAAAAATATCAATTTACATTTTTTATTTGCACACATTTCATCTTCTTTTATTTTTTTTTTGTTGTAAAATATTTTGTCATTTAAAGAAATTGATAATTTCTTATGTTTTGATTTTTTTTTTGGTGTCAAGACATTATACGATTTTTATAGTAAGTATACTTGGATCTTAATGTACTTTTAAGATTGTTATGAAACCATTTCACCAAAACTCTGGTGACCAGTTTCTTTTGCATGTCTCTGAGCAGCTTCCGAACCAGTAAGTTTCACATCACAGATCATACACTTTAATGTAAACTTTTGAATATCAGTATACTGGTGAGTAGATTTTGCTTCCTGTGCTAAATTAGTTGCCTGATTCAAAATTTGTTCATCTTTAATATGGAACATTGACTGAATATTTCCACCCTAAAAATATGAATATTTTTTGTACTATTAGAAGTCTTATGTCTTACAACTGTGTCTTAATCTTAATAACTTACTTGTAATGGTTCCAAATACAATGGATCATAATGAATGCCGTCAAAAATAAGAAAAACTCTATGGGAATATTGTTTGTCTTCTCCAAATCTATTTATAATTCCATTACTACTATCAACCACAGCTATTTCTAATCCATAGAATTGGGAAAGTATTGACAACTCTATGGCTCCACCCCAAGAATTTGGCTTCATTATCCATTCACAGTACTCATGGTTTGGTCTTCCCAATATTGCTTCAGAGTACTCCTCTGGATTAGATCCCACTGTATTTGCAATAATTTCCCTCATCAATGTTGCACAACTTGGATCAACTTTACCTGATACAAGAATAAAAATAAAAATTATAATGAAATATTATAAAAACAATGTGTACATAAAACACTAAACAATATCAAAATCTTATTCCAAAAAAAGCTATTTTCCTGAAGCTTTTAAGACATTGCTGTATTTATACAAAGCATATAAAAAAATTATAAGGGAATACAATTTTTCTAGTTAGCTATGAAAATAATACAAACATTAAAATGAGGTATTTTGAAACATATGTTCTTAATTAATCTAGTTTAATTCTATTATAGTAATTGCATCAATCAACATTCTAACCATAGAGTACAGCCCTATAAAATGTATAAAGGTATATCCAACAATAAATAAATACTATTAAATTTGAATTTATAAAAATAAATTTAACAAATTAAAGAAAAGAAAAGAAAAATTTATTTATTAAAAATGAAACAAAATAAAACTTTTATACAAGGTAACACATACACAAATACATAAAAGTAGAAAAAAAATAATTGTACAAGCAAACAATTTTAAAGAGAACACAATACAATTACAAAAAACTGAGGGAATAGGTTCACTGGTGTAATTGACATTTTCTAAATACTAAATGCATAATGTCTATCAAAAAGTCTAAAATTTTATTTGTATGTGACAATGTGAATTTAAAGAGGTTATGTTGAACTTTTAATTTAAAAATATCTTTATATAATTGATTGGAATGTTATGTAGATAATTTGCTTTGATATGATTATTAAAATAAAGGCAGTAATAATTTAAACAGTATTTAAAATATCCATACTTTTCTAAATTTATATTTAAATACCATTGAGAACAAATCCTACGCTAGTGAAGAGACAGGAGTCATCAGCAGGTACAACCATCTTCATTAAGACTCCAGGGGAATCACCAAAGTCCATGGATTCTGTAATATGTGCCCTAGACGCACTATCAACTTCTGGCTGGTTGCCATTACATACCACTTGCTTCTCTTCCACAATTAAAGTTTCTCCTGATGCAATGTTACTTTCCTGTAGTGTAGAATTACCGTTGCTGATATCGAGTGGTTTAGGAGGAAATCCTAGAAGGATGTTCAGTGCCTCTGACTTAATACCAGTAACTTCTGACAGCCTGCTCTTAAGCTTAGTCAAAGTGTCATCTGGTCGCAAGTTGTCTACAATCTTCTGTCCAGACTTTGATTTTACCCTTATGGCGAAGCTTCCCATTATGGAAATTCGTGTTTCCTTTGTATGTCACTAGAATTTAGTATAAAATAAGACTGCAAAAGAACAGAATATATCAGTACAATTGTATTTTAAACGTATTATATATATATATATATAAATGCAAGAAGTTGAAAAATCGATAAATATGTTAATCAATATCGATAATATTTATCTAAGGGATCAACAAACAACAAAAGATACTACAAAACTATAGAAGAATAAAAAGCAGCATTATCTATTTGTTGTAAGTGCAAATCAAGGTTATGGAGTACCAAATTTAGACCCTATCTGCATAATCAACTCGTTTGATAGTAAATTAATTAATCCCCATTACTTTCTTTACATGCCAAATCAGAACAAATACGTATTGTTTATTTACCTCGTTCGCAGTTAATCAACTGGTTAGATAACTCCTAAAGATTTCTATCATGTCACGGTTACCCACTGGCACGTATATAAATCCAAATGAGAGCTTACGGTTGAATCAATCGAATTACGCGAAAAACCGTCAACTTAAACACAATGAAAAATGCTAACTTGAAATTTCGAAAGCTCCAGCTTTACATTCAGGTAAGACTTTGAAACGAAACTGAAGAATTATGTGGAGATCACAGTCTCTTGCAGTGCTTTTTAGCTTATGCATTATTCGCGACCTCAGCGTTTTGGTGGCGCCACCGTAAATACTGTGCTATGGGCCTATAAAATAAACCTATATGAACTTCACGGTTCACCTCTCCTGACTTGATTTTAGTTCTTATGGGTCCGTCGCACGGTATTTACAGATGGCGACCCGTTCGTTGAGATCGCGAATAATAAGAAAGGTCGCCGAGACTTTTTTGCTAAAGTATAAACGCGCGCGACGCGGCCAATCATGGCGCGATGACGTGATTCGCGGCAAATTCAACGGAGCGCGAGCTTTAAATTTAATTTTCTGCTAAATAAGTACTACTTGGAATTCGATTTTATCACATTTTTGACGTTTTTTCGATGTGCGTAGAAGGACCATATTCTATAAGATACCTATATATATATATATAAAAATTGTAATGCAACTGAAGTTTGATGCAATGTTGTACGTAGATAGTTTCAAGCTCTCGGTATTTTGTTAACTTTTTGGAAAAATTTATTGATATACTACAAACAGTTAAGCTTCCTAATACAATGATAGTTTTTAAAATTAACTAGGGAAGACGTGAAAAAAGTAAGTTACATCAACTTTCCACATATTTTCTTCCGCGTTTTATTTTAACTTTCACCTACTGCTTGTACCTGTATCCAATCATACATTAAAACTCAATTAAAAAAATATTAAACGAAAATTTCTCATTTCTCAAGCGACAAAACGCGCGCAGGCGTATATATACAAAAACACGGGGCATTTCATTTTTCAAATACACGTTGGATTCGAGGTGAATTGCCCGGGGAGCGATCGTTCACTTTAATGACGTCGTAACCCTTTCGGAAAATCTTTTTTTTTTTTAATCTTTTGCGACAATATTGTAGTTTGACTTTTTAAAACTATAATAAGTATTGATCGTAGATTTTAAAGTATAAAGCAGTGTCTAACAATATAAATAACGTTTTAGATTCGAGAACCGTCGTCGTTATATTGTAGAATATGATAATTTTAGAGTAATTTCTTCTGAAAAAATACAGAGAGAAAAAAGTCTATTTCCGTTTTATCAAAAGTATCCAGTGGCTTCTCTATATGCAATATTCAAATCAGAACGGTCCGCCGCAGTTACCGCCTTTGGTTCGAGGGCAGCAGATAAAAAATGTGATTTGTGTTAAGAAATTTTGGAAAAGTTTCCATCCAACTGGATTATAAGTAATAACAAGTTTTCTTATAACTTTAAAATTCATACCTGAAATACTTGAAGGGCCCGTACACGGTGACGGTGACGGACCGCATGGTTCGTCAGCGCGAGTACGAAAACCAGGAACTTGCCCGCCGCTGGGAAATCGAGCAACGCCGACTCGCCCGCGCCATGGATCCGGACGATTACTACGGCGAGTTTAAGGAGCCACGGGTACGTCGACGATTCCTGCGCCGCGTTTTCGCCGTCCTCACCTTACAGATGATCATCACCGCCCTTATAATCGCTGCGTTCATGTTTCTGTAGGTCTCTTTCGTTTGATTATTGTTATTTTCCTTTCGTGTAAGTATATTCAAGTTTTTTTAAGTATATTTGGGAGAAAGCTCATTTTACATTACTAGAAAAACGGTAAGTTTGAAAAATATGTCTTTTTAATAGAAGTGCACTATAATTAAAGTTGAGTGTAATGAGGGATAACGGCGGAGAAATAATTAAGGCTTTTTGCATTTCATGGCAGCCCTTAAACGTAATTAAAAATTCTTCGATCCTCAATAATCCTAATTAACATAATTTTTCCAGAGAAGAAGCGAGGCAAATCATGTTTCTACATCCGTACTTATGGATCATAGCACTGTAATTACCATTAATTTTAGAATCAATTTTAACCAGAACTATACACTTAAATGTGGTTTAACTTACCTTTAAAAAAAGCTGTACTTTCATGTTCACTTACATCTCCATATCGTGCTACGAGTACGCAAGAAGGACGGCGCCTTGCAATTATATAAATCTGATCTTACTGGTGAGAAGTGGATAAAGTTATATTTTTTAGTAATTCATAGCTCGAGTTAATTTACAATTTTTGTAGACGCTGTCTCTTTCTTACTTGACCGCAACGGTGTCAGTATTTTATTCTGTGGAGGCGGTCCTGATAACAGCCGGCGCCACGAGTTTGATTACTCTCATCATCTGTGGCACAGCTACTTTCACCGATGTGAGCTATGACTTTCCAAGTGAAAATATTATATTTATTTTGAAGTCAAAAGAATAAGTAAAAGTATCCTCTATGGAAAAAAAACAAACTTAGGAAATCGTAAGAAACCATAGAAAACAGTAGTAAACCGTACAATCGTACAGTTTTGTACAGTTTCCTACATTTACTACTTTGACATGAAAAATTTGTTATATACATAAAAAATTTACGAATCGTAGAAAATTATAGATAGCCTTAAGAAACCGCAGAAAAATGTAAGAAACCGTACAAAACCATACGAAATATGTCCGAATCGGAACGGTTTTCTACAATTTTGTACGGTTTTGTACGGTTTCTTATGATTTCCTACGTTTGTTTTTTTTCCATACGAAATAGTATATATCAATGAATACGAAAAAAGAGTAACTAAAATAATAATATCAAGAAAATGCAATTCTGTTAAATTTTATTTGATCTTTTTCAAAATTATATATTATTGTAATTACGATTACAGATCCGACTTCATAATGAGATCCTCGATGTTTTATCAGATCTCCTATTCATGTAATAAATAATAGAAAAAGATACAATCTCGCTTTTACGTCATCGCAGTTTGATCTGACGAAACGCGCTGGTTTGATGCTCATCGTCGCTCTGGTGGCTACGCTAGGGCTTATCATCCTGCTCATCGTCATGTTATTCACGCAGATCAGAGTCCTGCAAGCTGTCATTGCCCTGATCGGCACCCTTTTGTTATCAATGGTACCTAAAACATACATTTTTCCATTTCATATCTTCCATTGTTATCTCAATTTCCAACGAATTCCACGTAAGACACACATACACACTTATCATCTGATAAATGGCGCGCTATAATATCACAAATACGAAAGGGGATAATATTTTATCCCTTTCCTGACAATATACTTTACGTACGTTACCTGCACAACTCGATATAAAAATCGAAACATTTCGAGTTTTTGAAATACTGGTGAGAATGGTGAGAAATATCTATGTTAGCGACTCATTTAATTTACGATTTTGCAGTACCTTTTCTTCGACACACAGACGATTATGGGCGGAAGGATGATTGAATTGGATCCCGACGAAGTAGTCTACGCAACCACGCAGCTTTACGTCGACATAGTTATGTTGTACAGATATCTCTTGATGTTTTGGTACTGTCAGGATTACTGAAGTTGTGTTCAGATCCTCTTTATAATAAAACTTTTTACTTTGTTATTTCATGTTTAATAATTCATATTAGCTGTTATATCTTGAATCTGTAAAAGATGGTGGGAAATGATAACTATATTGATCAGGTATTTCACTGCTCTACTTAAGTAACAAATTTTCACCAACTTTTGAAGATTGGGTGTAATTAGAAAATATATATTATGTAGTATATAGTTAATGTAAGTCAGAAAGTCTATTTTATGGTAGAAGCTATATTTCTGCAGTGCAAACAGTTTTATGGTACTGTAGATTGTTCAATTTGTTTCAAATATCACTTGTTGCATTAAAATTGAATTTCTAATTAATTATAGCGGGAGTCTCCCTTCCTTGTTTGATATTCATATATAACTCCACAAATTAAGGAAAGTTCCAAGAATCGGTGTTTTTGCCATTAGTCAAAATACTCGCTTGTTTGACCAACGAAATAAAAACTTGTACGCATATACAGTATTAAATGGTATCGCTGTTTGTGTAAATGGATTTCGGCTATTACAGTCTAATTTAAAACACATTTCTTACATGATCAACAAACAGGACAAAGTCGACATAATAGAATATTGTGAATTAAAAAACAGTGATAATACATCTCCTTTATGTGCTCATTTTTTACATTCTTTTGAAAAATGAACAATTTATTTCAGATTCAGTTTTTATACAAATGAAAAAAAAAACAGTTTATAACCATAATACTTATTTAAGAATCATGAGCATTGTGTAATTTTGCCAGAACGCGTTCTTGCGATATAGTTTATATTATTATCAGTTTGAAGTTGGAAAATGTTATCATCAATATAATGTGGATTTTTTACTAAGTACATTGCATTTGTAATGTTGAAGAGTTTTGGCACTTTTATCTGCAAAACATAGGAAGATGTTTTGAATCAAATATCATACAAAATATTGGAAGAACTGAAACCGTATCACGTAACTATTTTTAGGCACGACCGCTTCTCGGGAGAGCCTTATAGTTTCGTCAGGGCGAAAATTGTAACACTTCAAATTCCGAAAATGTACAACATAAAATTCATTTCCCACCCAAAATGAGTTAATTTTAAGCATTTTTCAAGATGTATGCATGTCTGTACGTATGTATATAATCAAGTAACCCGATTATCTCATCGAAAAATTGACGGATCTCGCTGATTTTTTAATTATATGTTCGTCTAATTACGAGTAACATATGGTCCTATATTGAGCGAGATCGGCGAGAAATTAAAAAAACGTCAGAGTTTTTAAAAATATGAAAAAAATGATTTTTCAATATAATAGGTACAAAATGAAATTAAAATTCTAAAACCACAAACATATCTGCTAAAACTAATAAAAATACATCTTTTTTATCTTAAACATTTTTTTCTACGAACAATATTTACCAATGAAATAACGTAAAAACCGCTTAAAAGATAAAAAATAGTCGGTTTTTCGCTATTACTCTACAAGATTTGACTTTACACAAAAACGTTAGATGTAAAAGTTATAGATGATATTAAAATAAAACTTGTTCCTGTTTTTTCTACTGTCAATTCCAATTAAATCCAAAAAACCGATTTTTAAGGCATAAATATACATAAAATGGACAATTTTCGACTATAATTTAACAGTATTTAATTTCACGCCAAAATGTTAAATACGAAAATTGTAGATAATATTAAAACAAAACTTTTTCCTATATAACATTTTTATATAAAATTAATTTCTAACAAGTTTAATCTATAAAAACGATTATTTAATGTCTCAATACACCTATACAGCCAATTTTCGTTTATTATTTAACAGAGTTCAATTTGAAACAGAAATTTCAGATACGACTTATATAACTAGATCTGTATAATTTTATTATTATTTTAAATTCAGTCTTTATAAGTATTTGAAGTGTTGCAATTTTCGCTCCAATGCAAATACAAGATTCTCCTGAGCAGTACGGTCGTGCCTATAATGTAAAAACGAAGTTTTTACATAGACAGCGGGGGGTTGGCGCGCGACGGCGCGCAGAGGGGCACGGCGCCCCTAGTTTTTAATAATTCAAAAACGATTTATGATGATTCAGGATGACGATTGTGATTTTTATATTAATTAACAAATTATTTTATTATTCTTGGAATATGTGTAATAAGAAAAATGTCACGAATTATAATGCGCTTAGCTAAGGATGGATCTATGAGCTATGATCGAAGTATCGTCAAAAGTCACATCCAAGATGTTTGACCTTTTAACAATTGAGAAATATATGAATGACTAATAATAAATGAAATTGGGAAGAACATTCTTTAAGAAATATCTTAGACTGGAAGAACCCGGGAACCGCCATCAGCTAGGTGCCAAAAACTTCCTTAAGAGCATAATAATGCTTTACACCGTACATGTTCACTCATAGGATCACCGCCATTTTTTATTATACCTGTTTTTTATATTATATTAAACTCAATCTATTTTAGTTTACTATATAGTTTACATATCTTATAATATGCTTAATAATTAATTATAATGATATAATAATTTATAACGTGGATACTTTCGTACCATCAGGCAATCAGTAATTTGAAAAATTGTTTGACAAGCGTTCAAACTTGTATGCAAAAATTTAATTCTAAAAGTGACGAAAAACAATAAAAATCTTAAGAATTTCGTGAATTTGGAAAAAAAACATTTATTTTTGTCATTTTTTACGATTTTCAAATGCATATAACTTTGCACAGAATTGTCCGATTTTAGCCATCGTTAGCTTACATTAAAGCTTTATTATCGTACTTTAACTACTATATCCTTTAACAAATTTGTTGGCATATGCGTGGAATTTTAATATTGGTTAATGATTGATGATTACTTTTCGTAAATTTTTCGCATTTTAAATGAAATATATTGATTCGACAATAAAAGGCTTTCACAAGGCCGTTTTCTTGGCTTCAAAATTCTTGTCGTCTCTTCTATGACTACACCTACTACGTAAAACGTGCATTCCCAGGCTATTCCCAGGCTATTTGGGATTTGATAAGTTTAATTTTACAACCTAGTTCACTCGACCTGTCTGCATGCCCTGCGCCTTCTATGTGGAACTCGCAACCCCAGACTATTTAGAATTTAATAATTTTTAATTTACAATCTAGTTCATTTAACCTGTCTGTTTGCCCCACACCTTCTACGTGGAACTCGTATCCCCAGGATATTTGCGGTTTAAGAATTATTAAGTTGCAGCTCAAATAATAAGTAATTACAAGAGAATTTGCTTGAGATGTATCGGTGGTGCAACAATTCGCACTGCGAAGGGAACACTAGGACACCTGATATTGAATTTATTTCTTAAATAATTACTTGAGCATTACTTATAAGTAGTAACATAAATATTCAACTTATTCCTTAAGTAATAAGATAACTATTGAACTTGTTTCTTAAGTAATTACTTAAGCATTACTTAAGTATCAACATTAATGTTGAACTTATTTCTTAAGTAATTATTTAAGCATTACTCAAGCAATAACTTAAGAAGTAAGGGTGGCGCAACCGTTCGCACCGCGAGGAGAGCTCTGGGAAACGGTATATACACATGAGATTTTATTTCGCAATGTTGTATAAATATTCTATCAATATTTTTCTCCTTAACTTTTACAAGCATATTGAAATAAGATTGCAGAAGCACTTTTGCAGTAATCGTATTCAATCTGCATATTTTTGAAATATATCTTTCTTAGATTTTATTTGTTAATATTGTAGAAATATTCTAACAATTATATTGTCCATCTTGACTTTGCCAACGTTATAGACATAATATTGGAGTGATATTATTGCAATAATCGTGCTTATTAAATTTCCAAAGAATATTATAATAACTTTCGGACAACATTTTAGTTCGATATATTGCAACGCAATATTGCAAAAACATTTCATCTGTAATGCTGATTAATGTTTTGTCATGAGACAACATTGCGCCAATATTTTTGAAATATATAAATAGTAGACTTCATTTTCCAATATTATAGAAACATTCTACGAATATTGTCCTCCTTGACTTTGACAAAAATATAGAAATAATATTTAAGTTATCTCACTGCAATAATCGTACCAACATTTGCCAAAACATATTGTCACAATTTCTGGCAAATACTTTCTTTCAAGACATTTTAACGCAATATTGCAAAAACTATCCATTAATAATGCTGGATAATATATTACGGGCCAACATTCTGCCAATATTTTTGCAATATTTACGACGCTTCGCCGAGTGCCTAGGCGAGCCACTAAGCGGCGGAACCCATATCGCGCTTCCCACTACCGGACAGGCGCGCTCTCGGCTATAAGTCAGGCTGTGTCTTGACGTTTGGCAGTCGCCTTCTCTATAACTTCTACTCCTTCAGTTAAAATAGCAATAAAGGTGTGTTCTTTTTCAGGTGGATGATAAATATATTATTTAACCACCACACGAGACTTGGCTCATTTTTGGTATCCTTTCCTCTTCCTTTCCCGCTTGATCCTTCCTTATTTACAACGAACAACAATGTTTTACAAATATTTAACAATTTTTCTACAATATTCCTAAAATATTGTAACATCATGTTACTGAACTATTAAATTAATATTAATATTAATATTTGGCAATACTGCAACATTATTGATTCAATGTTTTACAGATATTTTAACAATTTTGGAACAATATTTGTAAAATAAATAGCACCTCTCAGTCATATTACTGCAATATCAATATAATATTATTCAATAGTGTTATTGCAAGGCATCTGAAATATTATTATTCCATTCAGCAATATTATAGTAATATTTCGAAATGTTTTGGCAATAATTTTAAATGTTGCTACAGTTTCAATGAATAATTCTTGATACAGATGTAATATTGCACCAATTTATCCACAATATTTCAGAAATATGAAAAAAATATACAATAATGTAGAAAAATATTGAATTCATATTGCGGGAATATTTTGGCAATACTGTGGCAAGATGGACTAATTGCCTGGTATTGCGATAAAATACTGAACAATATTGTAAAAATATATTTCTGCAATATTAATGTAATATAGCCTAGTATTTTTTAGTAATATTTAGTCCATGCTGCAGCCATATTACCACAATACTTTGAGAAATATTGCTGCAAATAAAAAAAAAAGCGGACATCAAATATTCTCGCAAAGCTTAAGATGCATTGCGGCAATATTTGCTGCAATGTTGTGGCGATGTTGAAATGCTCTAGCAATATTCCAGAAATATTACGGTGCTGTGTGGGCTATATAGAACAAGAAAATAATTAGTTTAGAGGCGTGCCTCCAAATTTTTTATTTGGGAATACTTTCCACAGAATTCTACAATCTACATAATCTCTAACATAAAGAAATACATTACATGCTTTGAAAAATATTCCTCGTTGCAATAGTGAGCGTTAACTTTTTCGCCAACTCCTTATAGCTTTCTTGCTGCTTGAATTTTTCTCATCACTATCCTAATATATATAGTAAGTAACGAAATTGCGCTAAAAGCCGGGCGATTATTAATTAATTATGCCTCGTGCGTTTATCGCTCCCCTGCAATAAAAGTCGTAGTCCGCATTATAAAAACGCGAATGGTTTCTTGTACAATTATAGTTTAGCTTTGTCATCAAGTGAACAACGAAATAATCTTCAAGATGTTCATCTGCTATTTCGTTGCTCTTCGTACTGTTACCCTCTGCGTAATCATCGTCAACGCTGAACTCGACGTAGCTCCACATCAAACAGTCGACATAGAGGAACGTGCCGTTCCCACGTAAGAACTATCCATTTTGCATTATTTACGGTTTGATTTAATTTTGATTCTGTTTGGTATTGAAGAATTAATTTTGCTTTCGTTATTTGCTATATCTTTCAAAATAGAATAATAAAATAAGGCCCTTATCGAGATTTTAATTTATTATTATTATTATTATCAGGTCTTAAAGCCAACAAGGGACGCTGTGCCGTTGGCAAATAAAGCGATGCGTTTACGGAGCATATAATGCCCAACATTGTACATACATTATATAAATTTTATAATCAATGTACAGTCTATAAATATATTAATATGCGATTAATATGCGAAAACTTTCTCATCTAATTTTTTATGTCTGAGACATTTTCCCATTCAATGGTGTTGGCAACCTAAATTTCGAGAGAAAAAAACGCGTGTGAGACGGCTCCTTCTTGAAGCGGACGCCGAGATGACTCATTTTTGAAGCGCGGACACTGAGATAGCTCCCTTTTAATCCAGATCGACGATATATACATATGCATAGACGCACATGCACGCGCGAGACACCTGCAACGGATACAAATCTCAAGGCCAGCCATCCCAAAGTTTTAGTTCAATTGAAGAAATAACTGATCAATACCAACCTGTTCTTCCGCTACTTCGTCGCTCTTTGTACTGTCACTTTTTGCGCTGCGTCGCCATCAACGCACAAGTCCAGGATACATTAGCTTAGGAGCTCGATTTAATTCGAATTGACTGAGAAGCATAGTGCTGACCTCGTACTATTTCAAAAAATTTGGAAAATTCGGTGAAAGATTATTAAGCATTAAATTAAAACGCATTATCATTACTGAATTTGTTTTCAAATAAAATTTTCGACTGTGACTTTCAAGACAACTCGCAGCCAATTATTATATTCATAATTTTATTTTATTTTCATTCCTTATTGTTATTATGTATTCCATCATTACTATTACTGTATATTAGCTTAGAGTTAATATTCGTTTTGAGTAATAAAAGGACGATTAAAAGCTATATATCTGGTATAATCATATTAAAATAAATTATAAAATAGTAATAAAAAGGAAAATTTGAAAAACACTAGAGATGATGAACTCGTTCTTTAAAAACTACACAGGTTGTAGATTTAGTAAAAAAGTACAACTTATAAAAAAGATTTTTTCGACGTACAAATAGCCAAAAGTGTAAAACAACTCAAAATAAAAACTTGTATAATTTTATTCTGAATATGTAGAAATAATAGACAACATTGATGTAAGATTTAATTATTATGTTTAATTTATTGAAATAATAATTACACATTTGTCAAAGAAAAAGCAATCAATAGAAGTGAAAAATTTAGTTTATAATCTCGTCGACGACGCATGATGCCTGATTCTCCTTGAAGTATTCGCCCTGAAAATACATCCATTATAGATAATTAAACAATCATTTTCTCACTATAATAAAAATAAAATAATAAAAAATAAAAAGAATGAAAAGTAATATTTACAGCGCATTTGATGAATTTCTTGGGCGGGAACATTTGCTTTTTGCAGCTTTCCGCGGCTTCTTTGAGACAGTGGCCAGCGACGCCCGAAAATTGTTTAGTTAGCATCTTAACAAGCTGAAAAGGGCCGAAAGTGATTAGAAAATTAATTATGTAGGATATTATGCGTTCGTGAAACCAATTGGTGATGATACAAGCTTCCAAAAAAGTAGTTTATGCCAGAGACAAGAATTCACTGTGTATTTTGGTTACTTTAACAGGTCCAAATTGGTTTACTACATCTGAATTTTTAGACATCAAGAGGTAATATTTTTGAGATAGTGTAAAAACAAAGTAAAAAAAATTTTTTTATCTTTTTCATAGATTTTAGAATTATGCTTTTACTACGTTTTTAATTTCAAATTAAAATTCATACAAATTTGTTACAAATGTGTTTGTATCGTTATATTATTTGAAGATAATAATCGATATTTTGGAAATATACCTATCAGATTATAATTCCATTTAAAACAACATGTCTCTGTCATGCCAACAATACTACTTTTATAACAGGTCGATGAATTTGTGAAAAATAGTAAAAGTACGCGCCGGCATCGAGACTTGAACCCGAGCCGTCCGGACGACAGTCGAGCGTCTCTACCGCGACACTACCAACGCACTGCCCCTTAATCATCCTTTAATTGATGTTATACATTGATGCCGATAATACAGAACTCTGCTATGCGCTCCGATTAGCCCAAATCCACGACACGTTAAACCCCCACCCGAAACGCGAGCAATCGGTCTCCTGCTTCTTGCCTCGACCGATTGCAAACGCACTTACAAGGAGGCACGATACTTCTCCGGTGCTCCGGCCACAACTTAATGTCGGCTCAGCACTTAACGTCAACTGACAAGGAGAGGCTCAGGGTTCCGGATCACCAATTTTCCTATAACTTACAGAGGTTGTAGATATTATTAAATAA
>JAWWEQ010021274.1:0-29350 GCA_035583055.1 Torymus tubicola
TCAAGTACCCTGATCCTCGCACCCGATCTCTAAGTCCTAAATGTATAGCAGAACATTTCCTCAGAGTTAAAAAAAAAAAGTTGGCTTGTCTAATAATTTTCAAGAAAATGAAATTTAAAAAATTTAAAAAAAATTTAATCATAAATATCACCGAATCTTACGAATATTTTTATTTGGCCAATAAAACGGCTTCAGAAGTATAAAAGAGCCACCAGCCTTTCATAAGGATTTATGAATTTATTATTATTTAATATTTAGTCATGGCATTAACAATCGTTCTTACCCTCCTAGCTGCAATTAGATATTTCACATAAAAAACAGACAATGAACACAGTTTAACTAATGTTACATCTTGAGTCCCTTTCCCATGAAAAACTGTTCACTTTATTTCGGATTGATTTTAAATGAATGGTGAATAATTAAAACATTCGAGAAACAAGTGCTTACGTTACAATTATTGCAACATAACGATTAGCTGTTACGTCCGGAGACGTACACGCGTATGAATGAGATGGTCTTATTCATTATTGCTCGCTTTAAGCCTAGCTATACTTAAAGCCAATAGCTCGGGAAGAGCTTCTAAATACGGATTGGAATGAAACCTGAAAAGGGAGAAGATGGACGCGGTGATTTGAATTTTTAAAAAGTATATTCGATATTCATTGGGCCGAACAACTTTAAAACTCCTAAGGGGTGTCGCTCCTAAAGCGTCCGATCTTTTACGCGAATTTATGGGGTATTGTTTATAATTTTAGCTATGTCCTCTAACGAGCGTCGACTGATATCGCCTGACCCATAGTCGAGCAACAAGCTAAGATCTTTTTAGGGCAACAAAATTTTCTTATAAAAAAAATTACTCCGCGGCGTGAGATGAAGTTAATTGTATAAGAAAAAGGTGACCGCGAAACTAAGGAAATATTATAAAAATATTTACTTACTCTTTGTACTCTTACTTTTAAGGTCCTCTCACTCTTGAGGTCCTCTCCTGGAATTGTTAAGATGATTTTTCAAAATAAAAAAAAACTCTTAGAAGAATTTTTTCCGCTTTTTTTCAATTTCACCTATATATTATAACGGGCTACTAGCCAGGGCAACCTGGGTAGCAGGGTTATGCTGAAAAGGCTATATAAAGACACAATTTTTTTTATATCTAACTATGGGTTTGCCTAAAACAAATACAAAATATATATATATATGTTTCAACAAGGATACGATTGACAAGTAAACTTTAACATTTATTATAAAATATGAAAAATAATGAGAGATATATAAAATTAATATGTGACAAGAAATATGTTGAGCGTCAGCTGGGTCGCCCCCAGCAATCTAACTAATTCTAACAAAATCTACAACAACGCGATGTAACACTTGGTCACGGTAGAGCAGGGTAAGGGACGCAAGTTCAAGCGCGAGATCGCAAGCGCTTTCGCAACAAACTAAGTTTCGATAAAGGTTTCGAGATGGGCGCGCGTTTCGGTAATAGCTACAAATACGTTTCGACAACTAATGCGCACATTTCGGTAAAATACGTTTCGATAAACTTCTAACTCTAGGTGACGACTAGAGCTAGATGCGCGAGCGCGAGAGAGAAACTCCGACGCGATTACAGAAGGTCTGGTCGACTTACAAGCTCGTCGATGGCGGGCGAGTCCACGTGGCTTTGATCATGCTGCAACGGTGCTCACTGGTGGTGAGTCTGCGGCGAGGTCAGTCCTGGCATAGCAAGGATGTTCCATGTTCGGACTCACGCTTAGTCTAGGCGGCGGCAGCAGATGCGGTGATCACTGGCGACGGCGATGTCTCCGGACTCTCGGACTCACGCTTAGTCTAGGCGGTGGTCCACGATGAAGTCGGTTGGACAGCCGAAGTCAACCATCCTGAAGGGCGTTGCCCCAGCCGAGTCTGACTAGACTCGGCTGTGGCCTGCGACGAAGTGCCTGAGCGCGACGCGACCACAGCTCGCGATCGCCCAATCGTGGAATTTTCCCACTTACTACGATCATTTTTCTCTCTCTCTCTCTCGCTCCTATATGCCACATAGGACGACTGTGCGCACACTATTTATTTACATGTGCGCCTACGAAGAGCGACTTTAAGTAGCCGATACGGAGCATGTCAACAATGACTCGTCTATAACTTGTAAGGGTCACTTGTGAGCGTTACAATATATATGTAAAATGTTATGTTACTATATATATATAGTAACATAACATTTTACTTTAAATATAGTTTTATTAGTTTTATTATTAATATTATCTTGTCTTGTATTAAAATAGTACTTTTGCGTTGTAATGAGAATTTTTATGTATTCATATTGTGTTTAAAACGTCGCGCGCGCATAAAAGTAGTTGCAGATTTATGTCGCGTGTGTGCATATGCGAGCACTCGCGGGGCTGCGAACCTCATTCGATTGCGGAGCCCTTTCGTATTTTTTTCGTTTTTCGTTTGGTTTTGTGCGTGTAAGTAGAATCAAGGAGTGCATCGAGGATCATCGCCAAGAATATTTCACCAGGAGAAAGCCAAACAACGCTGTCAGTCAACTTCACCAGGATCAAGTCAAGTGATTTTGCATAAAGGGCTGTCTTTCACGTGTTCTACTTAAAATGTCTTTTTATATTCTCACACTCAGTACCTCTTCGTAACTCTTGCGTAATCCTCCTAAAAATATAGATGTCAGGTACTCCGATATGGGGCTTTTTATACACAGCTTTTTATACACTATAAAATCAACGTCACAAACGACTATCGCACACGGCAAATGCTCCCACGAGCTCACGGCAAAAAGCCCTCGAACCTACGGCCCTGTTAGCTCACTCACGTCCTTATCGTTCGACGTTTCCTATAACGCTCTCTCACTTTTTCGCGGCAGGCTCTGTGCCCTTGCGCGCGACAGCGCCACCTTTTTACTGCCACACGAACTACTTTTTTTGTTTTTTTTTTCTCACATTTACTTAAAATATTTTTTGATTAACAATTATTTTAGTAAAATTTTTTTAAAAAAGGAATGAAAATTAAATTAACTATTAGATATTTACAATGCATAAAAGTCTTTCTTCATGGCAGTATAAAAAATTTATTTTGTCAAAAAATCATTTATATTTTGCCTTTGAAGAAAAAACATAGTACCAATGAATTCGTAGTAAGTTTAATAATATTATAAGAATTAGTAAGATAAAAACTTATATTATTTACTTAGCAAAAATATAAAATTTCATGATTTTCATGAAATTGAACTTAATGCAACGATAAATTAACATAACGATATTAGTATTAGTTTAATGTACATTAACGTAAAGACTATAGGTGTCGCCCATGCATTATACTTTCACATTATATATAATATGTAAGTACACACGAGTGCGACCTAACTCGCTATATAGAGTCGGAATTCGAGTGAGGGCGCGAGCCTGCGACCTCGAGCCGGTCAATGGCCGTTGCAACCAAAAGGACATTGCCACCTGCAGGCTGGCACACGTATTAGTATCTGATTTTAAAATTTCCATAAATGTTTTTGCGGATATCAGATTACCGAACTTCAAATGAAAAATTAATACATTTCTCATGATAAGTAAATAGGAAATTTCTATAGGATATCCTAATTGTTATTAATTATCTTGAATTGGTGAGTGAATAAAAATAAAAATTAATTTCTTATATCAGTAAAAAATGTAGGATATAAATCTACGGACTCAGCTGTGTAAGTATTATATTATAGCGTCATAATTTGCCATTACTAGGTAAACGATTAAGGTCTCAGTGATATTTGCATTAAAAAAAATAGTTTTGCATTGATTAATTAATCTAATAATTAAAACACTGATTAGAGAGAATTGTCTAGTAATGAAATTGTATCATTGAGACGCACGTGGTAACCACAGTTTAGTAGCCGATCGGGAATCGGAAAGCCATTCGCAGCAAGCCTAAGCCTTGAACTCGTGAGTTCACCTTTTCTTTGATGTGGGTCAAACACTCTCATCCGTTGCCTCGCAAAATAGGTGATAGTATTGTCAGAGCACAGATGGCATGTAGGTTTGCGTGATTACTTTCACGCGTTTTTAGCAGAGATGCTGATTTACGATGAAAAGTGGACACGGCTTCGATTATTTGATATGTTGACTAACCGGTTCCGGACACAGGGAAATATATGTTATTACCAATTTCGTTGACCGCAAATTCGAAGATGTGAAAAAATATTTTTTTTATTAAATATTAAAAAAACGATATCAAAGGAATTCTACAGTTTATCAAAACTTAAAGGGTTTAAAATTTTCGACACTTAAAAATTGTCTTGTAACACGCATCAATTTTTCTTATTGGAGCATAGATAAAATCGACGAAAAGAAATCACTCATGAGTAACGAATATGGAGCTTTTAAAAGTAAGTACTATTTAATTATTCACAAATGAGAAAAGGAAAAAAAGCTTTAATTCATGGTAAAAATGATTAAAATCGGACAATCCTTTGCAGAGTTACATTCATTTGAAAATCGTGAAAAATAAGCATAATTCTTGAAATTTTCATCGTTTTTGGTTATTTTTTGCAACTTTCAAATCCATATAACTTATAGCAATCATCTTTTTCTCTCTATCTAACATTAATGGTTGTTTTCGATTTCTAAAATTGGCAACGTTTCAGTTTATAAAGTTTTTAAAGTATGGGCATATCTTTAGAATTGCTATCCTTTGAAAGAAATTTCCTCGGATATGTATAGTAAACAGAGCCAAAATATGAAATTAGAAAAAAAAAATTAATCTGGTGAAATGAACGAATAACTGAAATAAGTAACAGTGAAGATAAATAAAAATGTATAAAATGTTCACAACGACAGAAATAAAAATCGAATATAAATGTATATAAATTTTAATATATGTATATGAAAAACGACACTTTATTAGTTGAACGAGAGTTTGGATAACCACCGGATAAAAAGAAAAAAAAAATTTAATCGCCACATTTATTGCAGTAAACTGCGCAAAATTATTATAACAGTTCTAAGTTAAGTTGATTGATTTTTTCATGTGTCACTTTTTATAAATAAAAAAAAATAAATGTTTATAATATTGTTAATGTATCGCACCTGAATTTTAATTGAAAAAAATTGAGACAACAAGTAACATTTACAACGACCCACCTGTACGAATAAAAATTTGTTTGATTTCTTAGACCACTGTCCGCTGTAACCATAATGGTCACATAACAATGCATTTTTTATTCGACACTATAATATATCAATCACAACTTAGCCAAAAAGTGAAAACTTAAACGTCACAAGCATATACCCTTATCATTTCCCGAATCACGTTCGCGTCGGAAAATCCTCACCGAGGAAAGTTACATATATATATATGATTATTATACGTAGCTGTCGCATATATACGTTGCGCGCGCACGAGAATGTGGAAGGATGAGCTCGGCGCACCGGTTCCCTCTCGCACGACACCAAGAGTGCGCTTTTTCCGGCTTCGAAAGTTTATGCATAATTGATGACGAGTAGTGCGCGCGTGTCGCGTGTACCGGTTTCGTCGCACACCCAATTTCAGTTCCAGTCCAGCTGCGAAGCATCACACCTCGATCTGCTCAGTGATCTTCTTCCGCGAGCCTTCCACCAAGATGTATCTCAAGCTGCTGATCTGCTTCGGCGGCGCCATCCTCGCCGCTGCGATCGTTGCTGCCCGGGATGTTCGCGCTTACTACAACACGTCGGAGCATGGTAATTACTTTGTATTCTTTTCGTTAGCGAGTCTTCTTTCTGAAAGTTGTTTGCTTCTTTTTCGGGTATTCGTATCAGTTGCCGATTTTACACGTCCGTTTCCACTATTTTCAATGGAAGAAAGGGATTTCTAGGGAAAAGTTTGATTTTCAATATGATAAAATTAATAAAACTGGTTTTCTACAATCACCATAATTACAGCCCTAAAGGTCTATGGGCAGAGCTATTACAATCCGATGACGGGCCAGCCAATAAAGGGCGAGTTGGAGGACGAGAGCGGACGCCTGCCCACGCCAAAGATCAGCTTCCGGGGTCTGCCCTGCGCTTGCGTCGATCGGAGCTGCGGATGCTGCGCTGGCCTCAACATGTCCGTCATCAACTTCGACCGGCGCTACTGCGCCAACTTCACTTACGATCCGTCTCTCCTTACCGTTGACGTCAAGGTCATGATGAACGAGAACGAGGTCTTCAGGACCAATCTTTCTGGTAAGTTTTTAATTTAATAACGTTGGTATTGGTTAACGATTTTTATTTCACTTTTTTGTTGTCTTATATTGTACTCTGTAATTGCACGGAAAATCCATTTGTTAGAATTTATTTTGGAAATGTGAATTCTAAACAAATGCTTGGTCAGTCGGTGACTTGCATCTCTGCACAATAGTCATAATTTAAACTAATTGCGTTCAATCAACTTCTATTTGAAAGCAAGAGGATATAATTATTTGGATATTTTATAGACCAATATTTTTACGTAACCAGATTTATAATTTATTTGAAAATATTCATTATCAATAAAAATTACTACTAATTGTTATAGTTATTACTTAATATGAAGAATCAATTACGAGGAATTAATAATTTTCTAATAATTTTACATAAAGTACACTACGAACATCTTTGAAAAGTATTCTATTCAGTTAGAGACAACTCACTTTATTATTTGAAAATTATGTACTTTTAATGAATAAACTTAATCAGATCAAAAAGTTTTTCAAAATGATTACTTTAATTTTAAAGTAGAAAATAATGGTTTTATATACTACGTTTTAAATTGAAATTTATCGAACTTTTACGATTACTTTTTATTTTAAAGTTAATATTGAATAATGTAAGTACAATTGGATATCATACATGGTGCTTTTATCGTCAAGTATTCTGCCAGATTTTCTTATTTACAAGGAGAATGTATCAGTTTAAAATCAGAGCCTCTAATTTCGTCAACAGAAGAATATTTAACGGGTTTTTGAGCAAAATGTAAAAAACAAAATTCTTTTCTATATCTAGTTCAGCATAAAATGCAATTTGAAATATACATATTTTTGTCACTTTCCAATGCACGTAAGAATATTGCGATAACATTATTCTTTAGTATTCTTTTAAAATAATTATCACAATTTCTTCAACTCATATTTATGATATATTATAACTCAAAGTTTGATCCGACTAAATTTCCTTCTTGTTCGACCCGTCAATCTACGTAAACAAACGAAAATGACTGAATCAAACTAAAAAAAAAAAATAAAAATCAACAGCTCGCAACCCACCGCCGATGTGCGTGCCTCTGGTGTACGTGCCCGTGGTGGACTTCTGTTTGCGCTTCTACGACGTCTCTCTACCGGGAGGCAGCAACCTGCAAACATGCATCGACTTCGAGACGCGTCTCGCACACTCACCCCTCCTCGTAATGCACTTCAACTGCGTGCGCGTGGGAACGAGTGGCATCGCCTGGCTGAAACCTGGTGAGAACGAGGCCAACAGCACCGGTTATGCCGCCAGCGGGTCCGGTCAGCAGGACGACGTCTTCGACGACGTAAATTTCGAAGTCGGTGACGAGGTGAGCGACGGCTACGCAATCAGCGGTACGACCCTGTCGCCCGAGCAGGAGGATATGATCGGCGAGCACAGGATAGTAGGCAAATGATGAGTCTTGTTGTGCGTCTTGGGATTTCCGAATGACCGCAAGAGCAAATGCTAATCTCGTACTACTTACATTTCGAAAAGTCGTGAAAGCGGAAATCGAGCGTGTATAGCGATAAATTTTGCAAAGGCTCGTAGTAGCGAGAGAAAGATTGATTTGTTGACGATCAAGATGTCTGGGGTTTTTTTTCTCTTTCTCTTCGTTTTTCTTAATTATGTAAATTTTGATCTAGACCTTTTCGACACCGACTTTACGAGAATATGCTGAAACGGGGGATTACGTTTTTGCTAGAAAATACTAGGAATGAGGTTGTTAATATTTTAGTTAACATTATTGAAATCTAGTATAATTATTATTCGTTTTTATAATTATGTATTGAAGTGATAAGTTGGTTTTTGCAGAAATCATGAATACATGATTTTCAGGTGTCAACCATAGTACTACAAAAGTTCGTATACTTGTATTCCAATTTAAAAGCATCTATATTTATACTCATATAAACATTAACTTCATCATGTGTATATCGTATTGTCCATTAATTATTGCCATCATTTTATTTATAAATGTCATATTGTATTTATATGTGCTTAAACTAAACAAAAATTTCGAGGAATTTTTGTGAATTATTAAATATGTAAAATGAAAAATAAATTATTTATATTATACCTATATATATTATTTATATACGACATCTTACGTTTATCAAGCAACATTATACTAATTTAATAAGATCATTCTCAATTGACACAATTGGAAAAAATAATTGTGCGTAAAAGAAAGTTTGGTCGTTTTGCTCTAATAACGTTTAAAAAAGCAATTAATCTCCAAAAAATCTTCTACAACATTTGTATGGTACATTTAGAATAAACAAATTTTAATTAATCGAATCTATTAAACAGAATCGAAATAACGTACCGATCAGAAGATAATGCAGCAGATTAAAGCTGTTAAATAGAAGCTATACATATAAGAAACCGTATAAACATAGATTGAAGAAACTTCTTAGCAGCACTTTCTTCCTCCTCTCCATTACCACTAACTTATTATGTACGTATCATTATCACAACTACTATCGTTATCTAAACAAGCGCTATGCTCCTATTCGTCCTTTTTATCACAATCGGTATGCGTTCACTTTCGAAAAACCCCGCGCGTATAGCACGTACGTTTCAGGCCTCGCGCGCTTTGTGAGTATATATATATATATATATATACAACCACGTGCACGAGATATAAGTATATGTACTCAGGCATGCGTATGTGTACATACGGCGCTTGGATAATTTGACAAAAGAAAAAAAAGAGAGTAAAGAGAGGCGAGAGCGGCCGCTACATGGCGGAGAACCTAAATTTCTCTCGCGCCAGTAAAACGAGGTCGAGGCGCCGCATCCGTTAACAGCGCACGAGACGCCAGTCAGGAGTGCCGATCGTTCGCGCGAGCATCTCGTGTCTAGTCATCGCGATTGTATGCGTGTTTATATATATATATATATATACATATGTGTGTATACGCATCCCTGTCGGCGATGCGCTGAGCCAACTGCTACAGTCACTTCCTGGACGATCGTACCTGCTGTTTGTAAATTGACTATTTAGCGCAGGTGGAAGTATGCTGATTGTGGATGAGGATTGAGATTGCTCTTTCGTAAGTTGTTCAATTGCTTTTTCTTTTTGCTCGCTTCTTTGGTATCTAATGTCTAATAAACGATTTTATTTTGCAACAATAGATTCCTTGATTAGCACTGTAAATTGTATCATAGTTGTAGAATCGAAATAGTCTCAGTGAAGTATTTACAACAAGATAGAGGAATAATTTTTCTTTGTACTTATAGCCACTTTTTGTTATAGAAGATGGATTTTAGACGGTTAATTAAATAACATAATGCATAATTAGAAGACAATCTGCACATTAATTATCATATTTTTTTAGAGATTTTAAAGAAATTGTTATAAATAAAATAACTAGTTTTTAAAGCCCACTTGTTTATATAGTACGCATGTTAAGTCTTAAACAGTTATGTTAACTGAATACAATTAGCCAGAATATTATTGATATTCATCCTTCCATATTTACACGAACACAACATAATATACAACTCGAAACCACAGAAAGGCCACAGGAGTGCAAGATGAGGCTTCTCGCGACATCACTGACGATTCTGCTCATCCTTGTCAGCATCTTGTCGCGTGCCGACAGCGCTAAGAAAAGTAAGAAGAAGATCATCGCGCAGCAGTCGTTCCCCAACAGCATGCTGCTCTTGAAAGATTTGTCGCAGCTGAACGCATTGCAAAATGAACTGCGCCAAGCTGGAGCATCGCCTCCAGCCGTCGTCGCAGGTGTCACCCAGCTAGCTAGCAACGCCAGCAACGCGGCAACTGTTTCGGCGACCCGACAGGGACCCTGTCAATGCGGTGGTGGAATCTGCGCCTGCTGTTCGCGCATACTGCTCAATCTGTGGCGGCAGAAAGCCTGCGTGAACGTTACCTATGACCCGGACGAGTTTGCGTTCACAGCCAAGGTGTCGATGAACGATAAGCTGCTTTATACGAGGACTGTGTCTGGTAATGCCACTGTTGATGTTAAATCTCTATAGATTTGAGACTGAAAAGATTGTAACAGAAGTATATTATTGCGGCACCGGGAGAAAAGTCTTCTAGTTAATTTTACAAGGTCCTATTAAAAGTGTCTCACAAACTGCTAATCTGACAAATTTTACTGTGTTCTACTGTAATTATTTGTATGGAACCTATGAAATTTTTCTAAGAAACCTGTAATTTTTTTAAGGTACCTATAATTATTTTAAAAACGAATTGTTTTATCAAATTTTTGGAAAAATGCCAAAGTAGGATAGTTTGCGAAATAATTACAATGGTGCCTTGACCAATTTACTAGCAAATTTTTCTCCGAATATGAAATTTCTTTTTATTTTCTTGTATACATTTGAGGTTGGTAAAATCTCGTGATGTCGTATTTTTTAAGTATGCTGTAAAAGAAGCCTGAAATAGTGATTTAAGTTATTATAAAATTAATAATATTATGGAAAAATTTATGAATAAAAATTTCAGGTAAAAATCCGAGACCAGTCTGTGTACCAGTGCCAAGGATACCGGCTATACGAGCTTGTGTACGATTCTATAATATATATTTTCAAGGGAGAAACGTTCATGCATGCGTTAATATGGAAGGCAAATTTAGAGATACGACGCTTTTTAAGGTAAACTACTGGTTGTTTAAATCTATAACAATTTATATGAAATTGTAAAACTTGCAAAGTTTTATTTTAAGGGGGTCTTACACCACAAAATCGTGAACAAATCGATTTTTTTATTGGATTTTTCCATTCTATATGTTATTACGAACCGATAAAAAAATTTTTTAAACAAAAATTTTAAAAATTCTGATAGTTATGGCTCAAAAACTAAGATAGTCTTTGACTCCGGTTTCGACCTTTTTACGGGTGTTTTTTGTATTCAACTCTTTTCTGGACTTTAATGTAGCTTTTCTCAGCAACTGAATAACAGATTTTAATGGAATAAAGATTAAATTCTTTATATTTAATTATTTAACAGCGGACAAAGAGTTGCAAATATAAAAATTATTTGGGTAAGTAACATGTACTGCTAAAAACCATAATTACTCTTAAAATTAAGCAATTTTAAATAGTTTTTCAAACATAAATGAATTTACTGAAATAATTTTTATACTTTCAACTCTTCATCCCCTAGTTAATCAAAATACAAATAATTTAAACTCCACCCCATTAAAATCTATTCTCCGGTTGCCGGAAAAACTACATATAAGCCAAAAAATTGAGAATGCTATATCTCAGCATAAAATCAACTTGGAAATTTCAGACTTGCCTTATTTTATGCAAAACGATGTATATTTATTGTATATTATATATACATTATAATAATATTGTCTTTTTTGCAGGGAAAATAGTCATTAAATTTTTAAAGGTGTTAGACCTCCTTAATGTAACAAAAATATTTTATCAGTTTCGCGAACAGATTAGACCGGGTGATAGTATCCCGTAAGCTCTTTCATCAACTGACAACTATTTAGTTAATTTTATAATGTATCTGTACTTGGTTATTAACTTCGTTGAATAATAATAAATTAATGTCACTTTCATCTTACTTTCGTTTGAAAGTACTTCTGAGTTTATTCTTGAAGTTTTTCAAATGGTTCAGGAATATTTTCTGCATTTTATCATTTTCAATGAAGTATACTTGATTTTCTTCACCATCTGACAGACATCTCAGTTTGAGAGCTTATAACAATAGGTTCGTTGTTAGTTTTCGGTAAGGTATTTAATACATACAATGTAACTGACGCCACTATACAAAGATTAATGAGATTGTTGACTATACATATAATCGCTCCTTACGAAGACTAGCACATTTCATAGCTGCTAGTCTTCGCGGGGAATTTGAGATGCACTAGTTTTTGTAGGGAGCGTCAATATAATCGCGCATGACACTTGTTTGTATACAAACATGTTTTCTATAGAGGTCGAGACAAAATCCATATATGTTCAAATAGGGTCATATAATCGCGTATGGTATAATTGCGTATATAATATGCGATCATGCAGATTTTTATATATGAATATATATCGCCATACATAAATGATTTTTCCCCAGGTGATCTTTAATTGATAATTTTTCTAATGTCATGCATATTTACTTATGACTCTCACTTCCAAGAATAAACAATTTGCATTTACAAATCGATTATGTACTGTATTATACACGTGTTAGGCACTGTTTGAATGTTATTAGTATACTTTTTGGGCGAACCAAATACATTATTATCGTTTCTACTGTGAGTGATTTTGTATCAAAATAATAACGAAAATTAAGTAAAACATATATATTCTGCATTTTTATTTGGTTCATTATTAAGATAGTATAAAATTAGAAAATGTTTAATATTGTCCCACAAAATACTTTAGAAGAGAACATAATTATTTTACAAGAATAGTACTAAAAAGTAATCTACGTACAAAATATTATTTTCGCAACATATTCTATGAAAATATATATATACAGTCATTACCGGTAATTCTTACAATATCCGTATAAAATGTTACTGTATTAGGAACCTATAAAAGTAGTTTTAGCACCAAAATATTAACATTAAATTTACACAACTATTTACAATACATCATAACGGCTACTATCTATAATAAGTCTATCTGTTTCTAATTCATAAATCATTTGTCGACGTCGTCTGCGAAAAAGACAATGAACTCTAATTCCATAATTTATCAAACTTTAGTCAAAGTAAGACATTATGTTTGCAAATGCTTGCAGGTCGGCATGGACTGTCTGAGACTTGGGGCGAACGGCGTAGCACTTGTGAAGCCAGAAGACGGCGGAGGCATTGGACAGGTCGAGTTTCTACCGGATGATCCGGACGGCGGCGAAAGTGCTGAAGATTACGACGGCTACGACGATTACGACGACGATGATGATGGAGAGGACGACGACCTTTTCGATTACTAGAAAAACATCGAGTTTACATTAGTCAAATATGTTATTTAAACGAGCTTATTTATGTTTATTTATTTATTTATTTATTTATGAGTGAAAAGTTACTGCACAGTAACTTCATTGTTATTTATTGTTCTTGCCATCGTTTTATTTCTTTCATTTTATTTGTTGATGGGTATGTACATAACTTATATATAATTGTTATATATTTTATAACATTCTGTAAAAAACGTTATAATAAACAGAATACACTTTTTGTCATTATAAACTAATGAAAAATCATAAAAGAAACTTCTAGCATCGATTTTAAAATGATTACGATACGTCGACATTATTCGGTTTTATTTTTTTATTCACTAGTGATGAAACGTTGTTAATATAAACTTCCTAATTAAGTATTACAATCTTATGTACAACGTTTATAGACACAAAAAATACTAATATTTCCTGGTGTAGATGCCAATGAAATTCGATGAATGGAAAAATTTATACAATAAAAAATTGTTGGTTTTATTCATAAATTGATCATAAACCTGCTACAGTATTTGAGTAGAAAATGGTATCTTCTTAATATAAGTTTTAAAAATGTACAATAAATATAGATTAAATGAAATTTAAACCTTAAGTTTATATTAAAACTGTTTTTTCAATATATGATAATATTTATTAATTAAAGAGTTAATAAGTTTTCATTTGTGAACGTTATATTTTTCTGTGAAGAATGTATAGTTAAACAAGCTAAAACAATAGCGATATGAAACATACAGAATAGCGTGCTATTGTTTATGTAAGATGTGTATTACTTGAGATTGGCGTAGTAATGGATAACCAATTTTCGTACGAAAATAGCTTAGCTTGTCAAAAATCTACTTTCCTGAAGATTTACCACAGAAATAAAAAATTTTCATATACCATAAGCGCATGTATATCGATGCGATGAATGCGTAAAAGTTTTTAAAATAAATATATAAAAAGACGTTTGGCTTTAATATATTTTTCCGTCAACTAATTATTCCTCTTCACTTTTTAGTAACATGAGCACCTTTTAGCATAAGTCTCTCAGTTAACCCTTAAAATAAATTTATGAAAAAGTACAGTGGAGCCACATTCATACATACCTTGTGTGTCAAATGAAGTCTACGTCGAAGAAATAACCGATGGCGGAACTGAGGGGCGGCTGCCAATTGCAGATTTCGCGTGCCTTTGTTAGCACCTCGCCGAGGCCCATCGCCAGTTCCCACACGTACAGATTCTTCAGCTCGTAGAACAGCATGACGACGCCGGAAATTCCCGGGATTCGCGCGTAACTCTGTCAATGGACAAACTCAAAATGATAAAGAGGATCGGCGATAAGTGAGGCGCGCTACTGCGCGTCCATAGGCAGGTGCATGTCTGTGTGCGTTTGTGTGGCGCGCGTGCATTAAAGTACACTGCACTGTCGCTAGGATTATCCGATACGTTTTCCTTCGTTTCTGAGCTAATCCCAATGCAAATTGTCCTCATTCAGCGATGGGGATATAGGGTTGTCTGTGTATGAAGGTGATTGTTTTATTGAAATAAGATGAACAGAAATTTCTTTCTTTTACCGTGATATACTTTGGGTACTAAAGGATTGAGGATTGTTACAACTCGAAATTTCGTGAAAATTTAGAGGATTCGGACCTATGCAACAATTTTTAGGGATCGTAAAAATCTATTTCTTTATTTTCGCAAATATCTTCTTCTTATTATATAAGAATTAAAAAGAAACGAAACTACTCCTTTATAGGGATCAGACAAGAATTCTTTATTTTTATTTTAATTCTGACAGTTTGATCAAAATTAATTTATATCCGAAAATACTATATTTGCCATCACTGAGCAACTGTCCCCAACTGGTTGATTATTAGTGGTTTAATGATACAGAATAAAAATGCTAATGAAAGTTAGTAGTTAGAGAAATTTTTTCTCAAATTTTTTTACCCGTTAGAGGTTTTTTTTAGTCGTAAACGTATGTATAATCAAGAAGCGCAGAAGCGCTCTGAAGGTAAGTATGAGGTTCAACGTAAACGAAGCTTGTGATCTCAAATGTATGCAAAAACGACATTGCTAAATCAACACATTGAGAAACTAGTTTAGTAAAAATTGCAAATAATAACACTGTCTTCTTAAAAGTTAAAACAACTATATAATAAAGTTCACATGAAAACTACTACAAAGACTATATTTTGTAGAATTTTAAAAATATTAATTTTCTCAATGTTCTGGAAACCTTGTTATTTCCCTCTTCAAGACATCAAAGATATCTAAATAAATTAAGTGAAAAAACTGAGTGAGACAAGTAATTTATATATAATATACAAAACTTATTGTACAATTTCTCATAAAGCTGCAGTGTCTCATTTAGATATTCAGTATACTTTTTTCTCGGTGTAAATGAATCATCAGTGTGTATAGTCTTTAGTGACTTACGAATTTAATGAAAGCATAAATTAAATTTGAGAAAACTAAATGTTTTTTAAATAAACAGCGGCTTTGTAGAAATACAGAATAAAAGTAGTCCATATATGCAAAGTATTATTTGAAAATTATTACTTGGTAGCTTTATTTTAATTCCATAATTTTTTTAATACTATGCAAGCACTTTTTTATGCAGTTAAAAAAAATAAGTATTCTGATTAAATAAATTTTTTTGAATTCTATAATAAAAAATGTCTAATCATTAACATTTTTGACTAAAAATGTACCTGAACAGAGTTCTAGCATTCTTTGTTTTGTATTCTGAAAAATTGATCACAGAAAACATATTTCATTGAATGTAAATGTCTCGTCACTAATTTATACTATAACTATTTTATTAATATCCGGTGAAAGATCAACACGCATCCTTATCTTAGCAGCACCTAAATTTTATGTTCTTCCCCCGTTGAAATAAACAAAATGGCAGTAAGTAGACTCTATTAAATATTCGGATAAATTATATTTATCAAACTTTTTTGAAAACCATTTTTTACATTGTAAATTTAAAAAACATGATCGCACCTTGTTATAGTATTAATGCTCAGTTTTTGTGTATATTTTAGTAGCCTAAATAATTTTTGTATGAAATCTATACATTAAAAATCAAACTTAGTCTAACTCGCGCTTCAAATATTCATAAAATTTAGTACAATGCTGCATCAAGCAATAAATTTAATTTGAGGAAACAAAGTGAAAATGCATACCACTGTTAATTTATTTAGAGTTAATACGTCATTAAAAAAATATTTTTACGATTGTTTTATGATTTAATAAAAAGAAATATCATTTCATATTATTAGTTCTGATTTATCATAAAAACCAGAATTACATGTTTGTAAAATAAGTAAAATTTAGATGAAATTGCGAACTCTCTAAATAATTTTGTATTAAAATTATTTGTGTTATTCTATTATAAAAAAATCTCACTGTACTTACATAAAATTTTCCTGTAAAATTAATTAATAATATCTGTAACGCAAAACGAAATTTTCTAACATTTTGTACGAACAAAATGATTTTTTGTTAGACGAACATAAGTATAGATATCAGTTTCAAATATAAAGCGCATTCTGAAAATACAAAAAATATTGCAATATCATGTGGTAAGTTAAATGAACGATCAATTATCACGAGCACGCAGCTCGACTGCTTATATTATAATATTATCTTCCGCAGAGGGGCATTTGTCACGATGCGGTGAGTGCAAATCATCAAGCATTGTCCGAATTTCCCCCCTTGAAATAACTCTAATTATCGCCGGCGAAAGTGTCGCGTGCATTATTAGTGAAAAAAAAAATAATAAGTGAGAAGTGTGCGTCACTTTTCAACGCGTGAAAGAGTTCGATGTCGGACGATAGCGTTCGCCCGCGCTCCCGATGTATTCTATGAATACGCGCGTTAATGCTCTGAATAAATTCTATACCTCTGTTTTCATAAAGCCGGCGTTCCTTTTGACGAGAGCTGGACAGCCGACTGCAAAGCCGGGATGAACGTCAACGTCACCACCACCGCTGAACTAGTTACCAAGGCACACTTCACGAGTGCTTACTGTCTGAAAAATTCGTTTATTTATTTAATTTTACATTTTTTTTTTTATAAATGTTACTCTACCTGACTTATTGTAAGAAACATGGCATTGACAAGAGTGCTTTTTATAACTTTTTTTACCACTGTAATGAGTAGTATGCATTTAAGTGTTTCGAGAAAGACTGGTAAGCTGATATAGATTATAGTAATTTCTTTCTTTTTTTGTTTTACACCTTATTGAAAAAACAATTTTTCGAAAATAAGGTATAAAACAAAATATTAATTTATTTTAAACAGATATTTTGTTTGAGTTTTATCTTCCAAATTCTAAAATATTATATCGTTTAGAAAATCTCCTCTTCTTATTTCAAATTTACGTCAAAATATTGTTAAACGATTAACAATTCAATAATATAAAGAGAATATTTCAGGTTTACGTAAGTAAAGGTAAAAGGGATCAGGAAGTTATGGATGCTCTTGATATAAACTGGTTTATCCGAGATCAACAGCAACTTCCATTAACTATTAATTATAAAAATGTGTTTATTTATATATAAAAATTCGAAATTACGCACTGCAAATAATATTTTCAAACGATCTGAAATTATTCATTTAATTTCCGGATTCACTTTCTGCATGCGGATCACTGTGTTTACATAAGCGGTCCGGCACATTTTCTCTTTCTCGTAACAAAACTGCACACGGTACCATGGAATACTTTATCAATTTGGAAGCGAAACAATAACATATACGTTTATTTTTATCTAATATTCTATTGATTTGGATGTTTGTACTTCACCTTTTGATTTATTGTTTTACAAGTAGTAGACGATCCAGAGACTCGAACATTTCTTGGCTTCGGAACGACCTCATTGACTCAAAGACCATGCATTTGTGTTTCAACGGTCTCCTGTTCTTGTTGCGAAACTGTAAAGATTTTCTATACAGGTGAAGCAAAAAGGTGTAAGTATATATTTATTTAAGCTCATTCAGGTGTCAATTCACATAATCTAAAAGTTTAAAATATGTTTCAGTGTGCTTCAATATGATTTACCAGACAAATGGCTTAAACTTTGACTTATCACTGGATACTTTAATGCTAAAATCAATCACTGTCGCAAGTATGATTTTTTATTAATCTTTAAAATTTTACGCGAGCTTCGAAAAATTCACAACGCAATATAAACAAAGTTTAGATTGACTTAAAATCAATTTTTTGTTGTATTTTTGAGAAAATTATCAATGTACATTAGCAATTTTAATAAAATCAAATCATGTTTATATGTATTTAGATCTACAACGTAAAGAAATGTAAATTTCAATTAAATTTATGATAAAGTAGACTAATTCATTATTCACGCACCAAAGCCCAGCCGAAGTTCCAGTCGCACCACGCCGATACATCCTTCGCGATAAAACTGATTCGCAGTTTCTCGGTCAAGCTTACGTGTACTCGCGCGCATTTCCCCAAGTTCACTTTCTACTCGCCAAAGTGGGCACTTGCGCTTTACTTCCATGAGGCAGAGACATAACGAAAGCGACTGAGTAAGAGAGAGAGAAAGAGAGGCTGGACCGGGTGTAACTCTGGTCCTCGATTTCCGCGTTACGCCTGCGCGCGCGCGCTTGTCAATGAATCGTATCGTGTGTAAATCACATAACTTCATGAATTTGGTAATCAATTTAGTTAACTATGAAGCTAAAGTTTTCAATTCATTAACAGATTTTACAAAGTTTTTTATAAACGTTATAGTTTAAGTTCAGCACTTTAAAAAAAAAAACTATATGCTGGCCTTTAGTCCTTTCAAATTTGATTTATTAATTACCTTATATTAGTTTCCCATGTGAAAAAGTAAAAATTAAACTTTTCTTTCTCGAGATATCCTCAGATTAGCACAGAGAAATAGAAAATTCGTCTTGAAAAGCTTAAAAAAAATTTAATTCCATCCATATAAACTTTCTTTTGTATAAAAAGTTATTATAACTATTGATTTTTTTATATTATACTTTATAACAGATTATTTCTACAATGAAGAAATTAAATTTAATGAGATTTGAACTCCTTTTTACAATAATATTAATATTAACACAGATACATATTTACCTATTTTTGAATATAAACTTTTAAGTTTTTATATTAATTCAGTAAAAAATAAACTTTTAAGATTTTATGGCTTATTCCAGATTACAGACCCTTTCAGATGTGCGCACCCGTGCCAGGATTACTTTTTTCATCGATTTGTGTATCCATTTTAGAGCTTAATCAATTTCCAAGGTAATTTCAATGTTGTTTCTCTTATAAAAAAAAAATTAATTTTTATCACTAGTTGATATCTGCAGTTATCAGAAGGAAACCGAAGAAAACGAAAGAAAACAAAAATTAATTGCAGTAAAATATCGGTATTGAGACAAAAACAACAGTAATCTTCAGTTTTTATCAGTTTTTTTTATTTTGTATCAGTCTTCGACAGTTATCTACAGTTATATGCAATTATAAACAGTTTTCTTTAGTTATTCATAGTTATGTTCTATTTTTCAAAAAGCAAACGATTTTAAGAAGTAAACAAATCATTAAGAAACTGAAAATAACAGTTTTATTCTGAATAAAACTGAAGACAATAGTTATATATGGAAAAAACTGTTGTATTTTTCTCAATTCCGACCTTTTTCTGCAGCTAGGTATCTGCAGTAAATAACGGTTTTCTTTTGTTATAAAAACAGTAATTATTTTACTTATATCACATTTTTAATCAAAAATATATTTAAAGTATTCTACTTTAAAAATGTTTTTATTTTACCAAAACTGCCCACGATTATTTTTTAAATAACTATTAATTGATACTATTATTGACAGTAGTATTAATAAATTTGAGTTATAACATACCTGTTTGATTGTATGATGAGATGTAGATGATTTTTCAAGCTTAGCCTTATAGTATATTCACTACTTCTTTTAAAAAACTTCTGATTAATTATCGAATATTAGAGCAATGCTATCACTGTCGTATGTATATTGAATCCGCCATCCAAATTTCGTTCATAATTGTCTTTGTCAAGTTCAGGGCAATCGAAACGGATTATCACAACGAGTTGCTCATGACTGACTTGCGTATATGTATACACCAACCCATCATCATCATCATTGTCGTAATCCAGCCTGCGCAAGATTTAAAAATTGCGACCGTAAAAAAGCAACGCACCTTACGTCATCGCAGACACAACCGTCATTAGATATATGCATATAAATGTGCAATAAAAATTGTCGAAGTTCATATATGAAAATTCAAACTTTTCGTTCAAAATTTGTGATTGACAGGGGACACGAACACGCTTCAAAATCAAGTTAAATTAGTTGTAACTTATAATTTAAGAATCATTTTTTTATTCAGGCAAACTACAACAATTAGTTTGCGTTTCAATAATAACGACTATGGTAAATATTATAAACGCTAAAAATAACTTTAAAACAGATACAAAAATATGAATTTTTAGAAATGGATCAATTTACTATGGTAATGTTCACACAAAGTTACATTATTTAAAAAATATTAATTCCCTCATGAAACATTAGAGTTTAAATTAATTTTTTGCTTAAGTAAAATAACTTTATTATGGATTCTTTTTTTATTTCTTTACATTTTTATGAATAGGGATGTAAGGTTTTTGATTATTTTTAATGTTTCTTTTTAACTCCTTAACTGGCAATGGATCACATTATGTACATATTTGAATAACTTTTGTAATTCTCAACGGAAAAAATTAAAACAGGAAAAAAAATTTATCCGCAAAAAAATTCAAAATTTATATTTTTAACCCCTTAGGGATTTCGTATCCAAAAAATAACATTGGGAATAAAATCAGCGACCCAAAAAATCCTTATAAATAATAGTTTTGTGTAACTAGACTTATTATACCAGTTTGAGCACGAAAAATTGTAAAAGTCGCACCAATTAAGGGGTTAATTAATTTAATTTTATATATATATAATGATACGTTCATATTGTTTTGCAAGGTTTTAGTATTTTCGCGACTTTTTCACAATTCTAGTCATCATATATTCATAACAGGATACAAGATATTAAAATAAAGTAATTAAAACAGTTTCTCTCTCGATTAGAATCAAAATTAGAGTGATTTTACATGCATAAAACGCTCAATAATTACTAAAACCAAATCAACACTTTTTGTGAAAATCGTATTTACTAATAATAGTGTTCCACTATTGAAACACACATTTTGAAAAAATAACAAAAAACTGGATTACAAAAAGTGAAAACTGATCATAAAACAAAAATGCATAAAAACAAGTAAAGTAGTTTTGAACTACTTACCATGTAATAAAAAAAGAACGCGTTTTGTTTTATTAAAAATTGTTCAGTAAAACTGGTCATTTCTCGGGACGCGCGTCCAGCCACATGCATTTTCAAAATATGAATTTCATCTCAAAATACATACATAAATTTTTACTATTACAAAGCTTCATCGCTCTAGTATGGAAAATACTCATTTTTTCTACATCATATTCCTATACATATTTAAACTACCCACGTTGCGGTTACTCTGTAGCAATATCAACACCTATAAGCTCTCCAACCCTTCTTTAGATCCTTCACCATATGCCCGCGCGTCGACGTGATCGCGAAACAGCAGCGCTGGTACATCACCTACGTCTGCAGCAGCATCTCTAACCAGCTGCCAGGAACACCTGTGACGGCTGCTGGCGGTGCACCAGCCGCGACAATGCCCGCCGCTGCCGGCGGAGGTATGATGGCAACGGTGCCCGCAGCTATGAGCATGATGATGGCTGGTGCTGGGGCTATGGCAAGGCCTGGTGCTGCGGTCCCACCCGCTGCCCCAGCCCCACCCGCTGCCCCGGCAGGCGCCGGACCGGTGAGTTTTTTATTATTCACTTTTTTTTTTTAATTTGGACCAGCTCTTTTTTGTACCTGTTCTTGTAATATTTACTGTTTAAAGGAGAACTGCTCGTTCATAGTTGACGCCCAAAATTGGCCACTATTTAAAAAAATTTATTAATTCAAAAGGATATAACATGAATTTCGGAAAATAAATCTTCCATTTTATTTATAACATTTAAAACATCTCAGATCTGTTTCAAATCAAGAGTATATGAACAATTTTCAAGTCTCTATATAGCAATTTTTAAATAAAAAAATAACGCACGGCCAAATTCCCACCTTTCTCCTCCCAGCCGACGAAATCTTTTTCGAGATGACTCCTTTTTATTTCAAATTTATTAATTTTATTAATTTATTAATTACTTAAATTGATAAAATATTTTATATGTGATAATTATTACTACCACTTTTATCTATTTACTTTTACTTAAGTAATTTTTATTTAAAGTGAACGTTTTTAAAGCGGTAAAAGTTAGGAAAAATAATATATTTTTGTTTTTTAAATATGTTATAAAGGCAGGGGCAATGGCGGCAGCTATGATGCCTGCTGGAATGATGCCTCCAGGAATGATGCCTACTGGGATGATGCCTCCAGGAATAATGCCTGCTGGGATGATGCCTGCTGGGATGATGCCCGCCGGAATGATGCCCCCAGGAGCAGCGACGGGTCCGAGACCAGCGGGTGCCCCAGCACCAATGACTCCCGCAGCATCCATGACTCCTGCAGCACCGATGCCGCCTCCTGGGGGGCCGCCAGCTGCTGGAGGAGCGGCTCCACCTGGTGGAACGCAACGTCCAGGAGCTCCACCTGCAGGTGCAATGCCACCGGCTGGAGCACCTCCCCCTGCAGGTGCAATGCCACCGGCTGGAGCACCTCCACCTGCAGGTGCAATGCCACCCGCTGGAGCACCTCCCTCTGGAGTTATAATGCCAAGACCTGGTGGACCACCAATGGCGAGACTCGTATCAGCGGAGTTGACCGAGAATGAAAAGCAACGCCTGCTTGACGAAAACGAACGAGGAACTATGACGCTTGATATGGAGCTCATGGATGTACCAAATTCGGACGTAGATCACGAGTTTAGCTACATAACTGAGCCTGTTTCCGAAGGCAACAATAATAATGGAGAAGAAAGAGAAAATACGGATACGATTGTAAAAACAGAAACCATCGAGAATGAAAAAAGCTTTATGTCAGATCACTTTACGGAGCGAACTGTGCAAGCTGAGAATGACAAAAATGATGTAATCGTGGGGGTCTCAAAGAGAGAGAAACGACAAGCTTATGATATGTTTGATCTCTTTCACCAGTCTAACAGGTGTGAAAGAGCTTATAGAATATGTATAACTAGATCAAGGAACTATATTGTTTCAAGGATGAGAAATTCAAGGAATGGACCTAAGACTAAAAACAATTGTTTCGATAAGCCAGCTAGAATTGTATATGGATCAGCAGAAAATTTGTGCGCTCACATAAATGAAGATACTGCATCAGATGAAGTAACATTATCAAGTATATCTGAAGCAGCAGATCCTGCTGTTCAAAATGATGATTCATCATTAGAAGCAATTGTTGTACACGATGAACCTATTGAAGGTGCTGATGTTTACCCTCAAAGTAGTCCATACATTATACCAATAACATCTTATAATAGACAAGATAATTTTCCTATGAGAACACCACCGTTATTTGCATTACAAATAAAACAAACATTAAGTAGAAGTTTAAATGATACTCTTATTTTTAGTGAAAATGCAGCTAATAATTTTAATAATCAAGATTTGGTAAGACCAGTTAATTAACTTAAAACTTTTTTTTATTACAAATTGTATTTACAGAACTGATAAGTTTTATAATAAAAATATTATTTATAACTTAAGTTGTTTTTAACAACAAATAACACTACTTTTTCCTTTCGTACTTCCATTTATAAATTGGTGCACCATCCTTTGAACCACCTTTAATTTTCTGTGGTTTTGTTACCTTCTTATCTTTCAGAGCTCTTTTTATTTCCAATGTTTGTTGCACAACCGTCAAGTCTTGTTCACGCTCCACTCGTTTACTTAGTTCTTTATATGCCTGCTGCTTCTGTTGTTCAATCTTTTGAAGTGTCGATTCATCAAAATCAGGTACATTCATGCTTTTAAGGCTATCTAATTTTGGCCTATTTGTTCTTCTACTTAATAATGCTGGATGTGTATTAAGTCTTTCTGCAAGATCAAAGTCTTTAGCTTCTTCAGCATCATCAACGAAAAATATATGTTTATTTTTTACTTCATTTGCTGCATCGATCAAATGCAAATTACTACAAAGTTTTTCAACTTTTTTGGTTTCAAGGTTTCTTTTAAAAGCAACATATTTTAAATCTTGTGTTTCCATGAGCTTCATTTGCTCTTCTGTAAAATCTTCATCTTCTTCCTTTTCTCGATGGATTCCATTTTCTACTTTAGAATTTATCATGTGAAAGTAAAATTCATCTGGATTTTTGTTGAGTGCTCTTTTCCTCAATAATTTTAAGGTGGCTTGCTTCTCATGATAATCTTTCGCTCTTAGAACGTAGTCCTTTTTCTTCTGTAATAAGCCTAAATGTTTACGTGATTCTGGTTGATGACGTTCTCTATGAGTTTTTTGAGTTGATTTAGCAGCTTTTTTCCACGACGACATTTTTGTGATTTTTATTTATCTGAAATTAAGAAAAATTCATTCAATATAACTATAACCTAATTCTTTCAACTACTCTAGGATTATTTGTTATACATGAAACGTCGTTTGGTAAATGTCAAATTATTAGTTGCCAGTGTATTTACCTTTGTAATCACGATTTATAATAAGTTAAACATATAACTTATAAAAAAAGTTTAAAACAATTCGAAAGTTTACAAATGCATAACCTCAAAAATGTATACCAAACAGCGTGAACGCATGTACTGCTGTTTAATGCGTCGTATATACAGATGTATACGGATCGCCGGATCATGACATACTGTGCCACCTACATTACCATATGATTGACTGTTTACTTACTAACTGTTGATAAAGTAGAATTTTTGCTTATTATTAGATAATTTAATTTATATGAAAGTTTATAAAAGAACTTTTTTCAAAAACTCAATTTATTATTTATTAAATTTTTATCTATGAAAATTCTATTAATAATTAAATTATAACTATTAATATCGCAAATAATAATGCAATTAACAATAATGTTAATTTTTATGTTCTAATTATCGTTTTAGTTATTCTTATATAATATTAAAAATGTATCAAGATAAAAACTGTATTATAAAATCATTTCTTAAGTCATATCGTATTCAGTTTTTATAGTAGTGGAATACTTTATACTTATTAAGTTTCATATAATGGAATGGTCTATTATATTTGCATGATATACATATTTTATTTCAAATGAGTGGCGGTGATAATAAAATATAATAAAGGATAACAAAATGTATGGCTTTAAAAATATAAATTATATTATTTAAAATCATAAATTATACATATACACATTAAAATATTTGTGAGATTTATAACAATTTCAGATTAAGTGTTCAAACAGTGACACATCACGAGTATACGTATAAATCACACACTCGGGTTCCTAATATATCAATTTTAATATCTGGACTTGGCGTAGACTTCAACGCGGAAATAGATTCCACGCCACCTCTGGCTCTTGAACCTAAGGCTGACCTGGTCACTGCCAGGGCCTCCACCAGTAATAGTAGGTTCGGCACCGGTACCGTCGGTGATCTGGTCGAGCGCTTTCACCTGGGTGATGACGTAATTAGCCGGAGCCTTGATGGTTCTGGTAATGATTTTCTTCTGACCGCTGATCTGGTAGCTCTCGGAGATGTTTTCCTCGTAGATGATCCTGTCATTGTACTGGCGAGAGCCAACCACCAGGTGATGTGATTCGTTTTTGGCGAAGTTTTCCGGATAGAAGAGTGAGTTGACTGCTGGTGTGGCACTGATACTGGCGGCCAAAACAGCGAGGACGCAGAGAACTGGGACGGCTTTGAACGATGCCATTGTGGTATGGTGATTATTGTTATTCGGTACACGATCTACTACTAATTTGTAACTCTCTCGTGTACTGTTGTCTGAGAAGGTACACTCACCTTTTATATTACTTACCTCAAGATCTTTAGATGCTGATTCATTATCTTATCAGTTGTTTTCGTATGACTGTCAGACACGAGTTATTACTATACAGTTCTGCGACAGGTACACGAGGCTGCTTACGTCCGCGAGATTAATTAAAAAAGATTTAGTTTCGTTGAATTTCTGATAGAAAATATTATATTCGATTGCAAAGATAATTGGTAGTGCTTTAATTCTATTGATATGATCATTTGCTACCTTGTATAATTGCAATATTGGAACTAGATAATAATTATGTTCTGCTTGTTTGGTGATTCAATGTCTATTTAAAGAGGTGATGACTCAACAATGAGAACTGGAGCTCAAGCTCTTGGAAGAGTAAATCCGTCAGTTAACAATATGGTTTTCCCTTATACTTAAGAATTAACTTCACAAACTTCCGAGAACAAATTGCATTGAAAATAAGTTGTTTTGCTCTAAAATTGTGAACCAAAATTATATTCTGTATAGTGTTAGACTAATTTATGTTATATTTTATTTTTTCTATATATTTATAAGAATTCCTGAAGGTTTTCGATAGTGTGCTTATGCTTATTATATGTAATATCGATTGATTTATAATCCAATTAAAATTTATTATTAGCTTTTACTTTGAATACATTTTTAAATATAAGCGTGGTTCTAATATCAATTTTCTTAATATCCAATATCAGTTAAATTTATTGTACCGAATTAAAATTATCAATTGCGTAATTCTATAAAAATAAATTACGGCTGACTCAATTTTGAAACAACTTTATATCCGTTATTTTTAGTGGCACAAATGTGAATGACAAAAACTTTAAATGCCACTTCAATGACAATTTAATTTTGAAACGTTTGAAATGTTTATTGAAAGACTGTAAGAACTCCAAAGTCCTGCATAGCCGTACAATAACATTAACAAACAAGGGAGCAAATTTAATATGTAAGGGTATGTAAAGCAAAACTAAAAGAAAGCTATAAAATAAAAAAATTAAGAGTAAAATAAATATGTATACTTTAGTTTTAATTGATTTGAGTAAAAAAAAATGTGCCAAAAATATTTTCTGATGTACAGAGAGTATTCCCATCGTGTTTGTAAAAGATAGATTTTGGACGTTTCAAACACTATTGGAACAATTTGCAACACTTTAATCTAATTATTTAAGAAAGATATCGGAAAGATTTCTTTATGTTCCTAAATGTTCCAGAAGAATTTAGAAAAGGTTTATAAATGCTTCTAAAGCAAGAACAATTTTTTCAATTTTTAGTTCTTTCCATTTTTTAATATGTTACAGTAAGTATTACCTAATATAATCAATATCTTTTTAAACGTTAAATTACCTACAATTCCTTTTTTCAAACGTTGAATTATCTTTTGTCTGTCATTTGTTATTAAAGAAAATGAATTCCAAATTTCTTTAATTTGTTTTTAAAAAAATTTTTAACTTTTCAACTTGAAATTTTTACTACTTATTACATTTGGTATGATCAATATTGGATTGAATTTTTAAGTGATTATCTTCATTTGTTTCCGAGAAAGAGAATATTTTTGAAACGAAGTGCACTTTTTTCCCAGACTATAACAGTAGTAAAAGTCAACCAATCGTCTTAAAATGTAGTGCAGAGATCTATCTTCGAACCGAGTTTGTTGTCCAAAAATATCTGACTGTTACAACCATTAAGATATTTGAGGTTAAAAATTGTTATCAAACGCATTCAAGTGACTATTTCTCAGAGAGGTTTTGATTTATCTACTTGAAATTTTAACCCCTTTTATTAAGCTTGTTGGGGCAATGATGGGTTAAAATTTTATACCTTCGAACCAAATTCGTTACCCAAAAAAATTGTAAAATTACGAACAAAGATATTTGAGGATAAACATTTTTTTGAATAATTTAGAATAACGATTTCTTAAAAAGTATTTAATCAATTGTTGAAATTTTAAACGATAAAAGAATTTCATGTGTTCTCTAGAAATATAATTTTCGATACGTTTTAAGGTTAAAAAATATAAATAAATGTTTAACAAATATAAAATTAAATACAAAAAAGCAATAAAATTCAAATTCTTCTGTAACAAAGACTTAAAAATACACAAAGTTATATACATGGCGAAAAATCTTCGAGTAAAAATTATTATATACCTTTTTGTTACCGGAGTACAGATTCGAATTCTTCAAAAAATTTTTATACTTTATAGTTAAAATTACTAGAAAATAATACTATAAAAAGATATATGTATGCTAAATTCTAAAAAGATTAATTGATTTTAACTAATATTTTTCAATCGGCGCTCCTTTGCGCACGCGCCCTGACCTCTCACGAGGACCGCCTGGGACGTCTCCTAGCATTGTCTTCGAAGGCGAACGTATGGCCATGTGGAGAGCACAAAAATCCTTAATTCCGGACACTTAATTCTACGAGAATACGTTGTTGAGAGGAGTCGAGCAGGCCATTGAGAGGTCAAGACAGCTACGCGTCCCCTTTCTCAGCTTCGATAATTGCGTTTAGATAGAGTTCGCCTACTCTAGTATGTAATTATAGTGTAACATCAAAAGTTGATGTTACAGAATAAGGTAATTTTTTTTAACAAATAATAATTAATAATTAAAAAATCAAAGAAATTATGAGGCTCAAAAATTTGGTGGACATAGCGGAGAATGGTCAAAATTAATATTAATAATTAAGAAATCATCTGAGATTTTATGTAAAAAATTTGTACCTGTAAAATTTGTAATTGTACCGAACCAAGTCATTGACGTAGTCTCATTAGGACCTAAATTCAGTATTAGGGAAAAAACAAACAAAAAAGACATTATTGACACTGTGAAAAATGTTGAAATTAGTTTAAGAGATTCTGAATTACCGTCATCATTAAAATCAGAAATTAGAGAAAAAGTCGTCTTAAACCTCAGATCAGGTTTTAGTCGACAAAAACACGACTATATCAACGATAGGAATTTAAATATAAAATTAAGAGAGACAAAAAAATTCATTAAAAATAACCCAGACTTAATGTTCACCACTTCAGACAAAGGAAATGTAACTGTTTGTTTATATAAATCTGATTACAACGATGGAACAACTTATGAAAACGTCAAGAAAAATCCTTTTAAAAAATTACAAACTGATACATCCAAAATTCTGAAAAATCTAA